>PVIR01008282.1:0-57483 GCA_004026965.1 Petromus typicus
ATAGTTTGCTTACTGTGCTGCTCGAGAGGTGTATCGATGATTATGAGTCCTAGCTACGGGTTACCCTTACTTACAGGTGATGCGCCTTTGGGTTTACCCGACTTGCTCTTGGTGTTTCTTTGCAAACTGGGTATTTATCTTTCAATCTTGTGTTAATTAATGAAATTCCAGACCAAAGAATTAGAACTGTCACTCTTTCCTCTGTCTCTGAGGCCAAATTATTTTCTGACATGTCTGGGGTGTGTGCCTTGCTGTTGTTCCTAAACATTTGAACCCTGTTAGACTAATGGAAGAATTTATAGTATTTTAAAGTGCTTGTTGATATTCGTTAGGTGACAGAGCACTAAGACAGCTAAAAACAACCTGCGCAGAAGGAAGACAAAACAGATTTTTAGGTTCTAGGTTAGCCATGATTTTAAAGAATCAAAAAGCTGATGTGCTATACTAAACTCACAGAAAACGATTCTGAACTCTTTGTGAACTTTCACTAGAGCCTTGTTAGACTAAATTTGTCCATGAATTTTATGTTGTAAGTAATATATGTAAAAACATGAACTTTAAGCTCTGGTTATTCAAAACTAAAACAGCATAACTTCTTTGTTAGCCCTTGTAAAGTTCAATTTAATTACTTCAGGACCATATACTTGATTTCATTGTATAGAGATATTACTATGAGTCAGATTTCTTTTTTCTTTTTTCTTTTCTTTTTTTTTTTTTTTTGAGACAGGGTCTTGCATTGTAGTTCAGGCTGGCCCTGAGCTCAACCTCAAACATCACAGCAATCCTCTTGCCTCTGCCTCCCGAGTGCTGGGATTACAGGTGTGAGCCACCACGCCCGGCAGTGTGGTATGTGGTACTGATTGCTGCTGGGTGTGAGTCTCCACGCCCAGTATTGTATGTGGTTACCGGGGAATCAAACCTGGGTCCTTGCACTTGCAAGACAGGTACCGGAACCACTGAGCTAAATCCCTGGCCCCAAGAGTCAGATTTCTATTTGCCTTTATTGCATGTAATCATTTTAGCACTTTATGGCCCTTTTCCTATAAGCATAACAGCATCACCCATTTATTGCGAGAGAACTTTAACACAAACTATAAAATCAGACAGAGATCTCTGACAAGGGTCCCGGGGTACCTTCTAGGAAGAGGGCAAACCTAGACCAGAATGGTCACGCCTTTCTCTTGATAAGAATGAGGGGCTGTACTGTTTCTCGCAACTTTCTTTAGTTGTTGTTTCACTAGGTAACTAGTTGGGCCTTTGATTTAGGAGATAGGGCCTTTGGATAATCATTAAATAACCATGTAAAATAACCATTTAATGACTACTTAATGATAACCATTTAGATACTGTCAGAATGATTTCTCGATAGTGTTGTTTTCTGTAGCAGTGTGTGTTTCAGTTGTCTGGGATTCTACTTTGAAACTCACGAAGTTCTGCTTGCCAGTGTCAGGGGTGGTGCTGGGGAGTCAGCATGTCTAACAAGCTTCCCGTGTGACTTTGTGTTGTAGTCTTGAGCCTCCCTGTCTATGAGGCTCGAGAACAGCACTTTCAAAGCAAACTCTCTGTGATGATGGCATGTTTTGTGTCTTTCCTGTACCTTGTGATAGACATTAGCTATAACAATATGGAGCACAGAGGAACTGAACTTTCAGCTTATTAAAATTAATTAATTTCAATAGCCATATATAGATGTGGTTGTAATATTGTACAGCACGATATTTAGAGGGTAATCAATGGAGAAATTCATGTGTGGTGGTAATGGCCTATGTAGGATCGTCCTGAATTCTAGAACTGTGGCCACAGTGATCTCAGTGAACTTCCTCACTGTTTGAACTTTGCCAGCTGACAGCATGTGCAGAGGATGCTGCGGGGCTGTGCTGTCCGCTCCTTCATTGGAAGGGCTGTGCTGATGCCGTGTGTTGTTCTGAATTCCATGCACGTCACACAACTCGGTGCACTGTCTCTATCTGCTAAGAATATGAAAGAATGAGCTTGATCTAAAATTGGGGCAGCCCCCAGGCCTCACGAGCATTGTGTCCAGCGTGTAATTTGGGAGCAGCGCCTACAACTTAGGTGGTGCTTCTGTATTGTATTTTGCTGTGTTTGCTGTGGACGTCTTCTTTTATGTTTTCATCTTGAAGTTCTTTTAATTGACCTCTTATTTGGTATAGGATGTTCTTTTTTTCACTGATTCAAACAAAAACAAAGCAAAATTCTTGTCTTTTGACATTTATTCTAATGGTGACAACAGAATATAAAGCTATCTTCCTAAAAATGACAGGTTCTAGGAGATTTGTGTGTGTACCCATAGTTGTGGGTAACTGTGGTTCTCCTGAAAGATCTAGGTATAGGTGTCATGCTCATATTTCTTGGTGAAACCTGTATCCTTTTACTCAGATTTATTTTTGATAAGCTGTTTTATTGAAATTTCTATAATAGATGCACCGATACTTGCTTTCCTTCTATCCCTCACCCTCCCCCCTCTTTTCTTTGTCTCCTTCCTTCCTTTTCTCTCTCTCTCTGTCTCTTCCTCCCTTCCTTTCTTCCCTCTCTTTCTTATGACAGGTTGTCACAGTAATCCACTTGAGGTTGGCCTTGAACTTACTGTGTAGCCCAGGCTGCCTTTGAACTCTTGGTCCTCTTGCCTCAGTCTTCAAAGTGCTGGCCTTATTTGCAGATACTACTATTCTTGACTGGTTTTGTTTGTTTTTCTCGAACCATTTTAAGGTGTTTGCTAACCAGAGCAGAAGAAAACTCATTCCATTTACTGGCTCAACAATATGATCATTTTTAGAAAGGTCAGTTTTTTTGCCTCCAGTTTTATGAAGCAGGTTCATTTCCTCATAATTTGAAGGCATCATTTTCCTATTTGATCATTTTATTACAATCCTGACCATGTGTTATAGAAGCAGATGGCTATTTTGTACAAAACTCAAAGCAGTTCTAAAGTTCATCTTTTTAACAAACTATCCCATTTTTTCTCAGTATATTAAATCAGAAGAAAACATATTAAGGATGCAATCTGTGGGTACATAGTTCTTAAGGGAAAAGTCTTTATCCAACAAGAAGAAATACAGTTTGTTAGTTGTCTGACCAGAGACACAAAGCAGCAGTTAGGATCACTAAAAAGGGTGATTTCTAATGGAATATAAACACATAGTCCCACACCAAAATACTGTTTATATTTTCACATAAATGTAAAAAATTGTTTTTTTTCTCTCTCCTCTTTTCCCTCCTACATACTTTATGCTATATTTTCATTCTTTTAAAGAGGAGATGGGTTCTTCAGCTACAAATACTTATTAATTCACATTCTACTAGAGTGTGATTTGGATGAGTGCTAAAATACTTTTTTTATACTTAACAGATCTTTGTCACAGACAGGAGACCACATTTTGGCAAGATTAACCCAACAGGCTTTCTGGAGGGGCAGTGTCTTGAGTTGATTCTTACCTCAGTAACAGATGAGGTCTTGGAGCTTCTTACTCAATTGGGGCAGCTGCAGGAGGCCAAGCCATGGCTTCAGTGGAGCCAAGGTGACATAGCAGAGGTTGGAGCGTGGTGAAGTGGTAATGGCATGGACACTGATGGAAGGAGAGTCTCTGGGGACATCACGTGTCCCTTGGATTTCATTGCATCTATTCTGCCATGGTTCCGGCGCAGGCTTTCAGCACCTTTCACTTCTATGGTTACCTTTCGCAGCCTGCTTCCGGTCTCACACTCTCTCCTGGTGTACGTTTTGCTACCCAGGTGGTCTTTGTAACACACCCCTTGTCATGTGCTGACAATAGTGTTTAGAATCCACAATGTTCAGTAAGTGGAAGTTAGTTAAACACTGATGGGTGAATGAATTTGGAAACAATGGATATTTCATAGGCATAATCCACGGTCCTATTTTAAAGGGAAGCAGAGGGGAAAAAAATGTTAAAATTAAAAGAAAAATTTGACCTTTTCTTTTACCCCAGTATATGGAGTTGTAAAGAATTAATTCCAAGAAATAAATCAGAAATTTTGAGTAATCTGTCAAGATTAATATTTTGAAAAATCTTGGTTGTTAAATACAGTACACAGGGCAACAGGAAGTGTGAACAACGAATAATAAATTGTTATTGCTATCTATCAAGGAGTGCTTTACTGGGAAGGTTGTATGTGATACTGGCTCCTAAAATGGCACTCTGACCGGCAGGAAGGAGCCCATTTGCCCTATTGCTATGCAAAAGCTGCAGTGGAAGACTTCCTTCTTCACTAGGTTTGTTAAGTTTGCTGCAGTGATGAATAATGGCCTCACCACTCTGTGACACTTGAGGTTTTCCATACTTTTTGGGGGGAGATAAAAGACTAGAAAGTGTTCGGGGCCAGGGAGTTAGCTCAGTGGTTCCGGCGTCTGTCTTGCAAGCGCAAGGACCCGGGTTCGATTCCCAGTGACCACATACCATACTGGGTGTGGAGACCCACACCCAGCAGCAACCAGTACCACATACCACAGTGCCGGGCGTGGTGGCTCACGCCTGTAATCCCAGCACTCGGGAGGCAGAGGCAGGAGGATTGTGATGTGAGTTTGAGGCTGAGCTCAGGGCCAGCCTGAACCACAAAGCGAGACCCTGTCTCAAAATACCTAAAAAAAGACTAGAAAGTGTTGGCCTTTTAGTTCTGGTATAAAACTTTATCCAGTACTGTGTTACTTTCGTTGACCATTTAGCCTCTCAGAACATTTATTTTTTTAGTCTGTTTATCCCAGATACTTTCAGTTAAAAGAATCAATTAAACTCATTAGAGTGATATTTATTAGAACAGTAAACTCAAACCAGGAGACTTTACTGAATGGTGAAGCCAACTATGTGTTAGATAGGAATTTGCTTCTGTCCACCTCCCCTTTGTCTAATTTCTTTTGCTTTGACCAGAAGCCAAGTTATGTCAAATATCACAAGTATTTGACCATAACTGAGGCCTTTGTTATCCCTTTCTGAAGAACATTTCAATGGAAAGTATTAAAAATGAGGTGAAAGCCTCAATGCTCATGTGTGTCTATACTCCCAGCTATATGGAAGGCTGAGGCAGGAGGCTGATGAGTTGGAGACCAGCCCTGGACAACTCACTGAGTGAGATCTTGTTTCAGAATTTTTTTTTTTTTTTTTTTGAGACAGGGTCTCACTTTTTGTAGTTCAGGCTGGCCCTGAGCTCAGCCTCTATCTCACATCACAGCAATCCTCCTGCCCCTGCCTCCCAAGTGCTGGGATTACAGGCGTGAGCCACCACGCCCGGCACTGTGGTGTGTGGTACTGGTTGGTGCTGGGCGTGAGTCTCCACGCCCAGTAAGGTATGTGGTTATCGGGGATCGAACCCAGGACCTTGCACTTGCAAGACAGGTGCCAGAACCACTGAGCTAAATCCCTGGCCCTTGTTTCAGAATTTTTAAAAAGGGATAAGGTGGGTAAAAAAGGGGGAAAGAGGCCTTTATTCTTGAGGTCTTTTGATGGAGTCACCTTCCTCTGAGCCACTGCTTTCTTATAAATGGCAGCTTGAAACTACTAGGAAAAAATGGACTCCTCCATGATTTTTTTTTTTTTTTAAATTATCATCAGTTTGTTGAATGGATTTCATTGTGATGCACTTTGGTATTGTACATACACACAACATCAATGGTCACTATGATTGATTTGCATAAAATAGTTCATGATAGGTTAACGTTTTGAGCTTTAAAATGTGAGTGTGTCATGCTTTTTGATTTTATGTATCTGCACTGCTTTTATGCAGTTGATGTTCTCTTAATTTTGTCATTTCTTTTAAGGCTGGTGACTCATGGAAACCTCTTTCAGGAGGAGGAACTGGAGTTAGGTCTTGGAAGGTGAAATAATCTTATATTGAGACAAGAAAGAGTATGCTGCAGGAGACAAAGAGGTTGAAAAAGCAAAGGACTGTACAGTTCAGAGTGTCCACAGTGTTGAATTTATTTCTGAAACACCTTAGAATTAGCACTTCATCCAAGTATGTATGTGTTGTGTCCATGTTCGGTTTCAAGGTACTAGAATAACATATTTGAAAGAGGAGTTGAGAGAAGTAATGTGTTTGAAAGACAGATGGGCATTAGGGAAGAAGAACTAATGATCTAATCATTCACAGATGACATGAGCTTGTAAATAGAAAATCCTAAGGAAGCTATAAAAATTCTCTTGGTCTAAAACACAGCTTCAGCAGATTGCAGTATCTAAGACCAAGAAGCAACCAGTTCTGTTTCTGTTTTCCTGATATGAATGATCTAGGAATAAAGTTAGAAAAACAATTTCACTGATAAGTAGTAGCAAAAAGAATAAAATATTTGTGAGAATAAATATATCAAAAGTAATTTAAGGGCCCGGGGATGTAGCTTAGTGGTACCACACCGCCTGGCAAGTGCAAGGTCTTGAGTTCAGTTCCCACTCCTGGAAAAACAAACAAAAATATTTTAAAATTTATGAATTTAAAACTTCAAGACATAGTTGAAATAAATTTCAGTTTGTGAAATAAATGGAAAGAAACTCATGATCATAGACTGACAGATGTAACAGTAATACTGCTAAGAACTCTTTACTCTGTAGATTAATTGCAGTTCTCTATATAAGTCTGATATTCTGAGCCTGAAGTTCATATGAGAAATACACAGAACCCGAGTGGCCAAAACACCTGGAAGTGAAGTAACAAAGTTGGAACATTCTCATTTCCAAATTTTATTTATTACAGAGCCAGGCTGATCAAAATAGTCTAATGATAAACATAAGATACTGGCCTAAACATAGACGTCTACCTCAGCATAGCAGAACTGAGTCTTGACAAACATTTACATTTATGGTCAATTGATTTTCTGTGCAGTTATCAAGGCAATTCAAGGAGAAGAGATAGCAATCTTTTCAACAGGTACAGCTCAGACAATTGGGTACTCACAGGCAATAGAATGGAGTTGAATCTCTATTTCATACTGTATTTAAAAATTAACTCAAAACAGAGCAAAGATCTAAATGTAATATTCAATACTCTAAAACTCTTAAAAGAAACTATAGGAAAAAATTCTTTTTAACTTCGAACTAGACAAATATTTGTTACATATGGCAAAATCATATGCAAGTAAAGAAAAATAGGTGTTAGACTTATTCATTCATTTTTATTTATTTTTTTGTTAACAAGATTGAACCCAGGTTCTTCACACTTAGCTAATGTCCTTAGGACTTTAAAAAAAAATGTCTAATGTTGAAACAGAGTTCCCTTAATTTGTTAAATTGCCCAGGCTGGACTTGAATTTGCAATCCTTCTACCTCAGTCTTCCAAAGTGCTGGGATTACAGGCATACACTACCACCCAAGGCTGAGGAAGTGGGATTTTAATCAAACTGGAAACATTGTGCTTCAAAAATACCATTAGTTAAGTACAAAGATAACTCACACATTGGCAGAAGGTATGTGTGAGAACTCTTGCAACTAAATGATAAAAGACATCCAAATTTTAAAGTAGGTAAAAGATCTAAATTGACATTACCTTATTTTGTCAGTGTCTTGAGTCATGATTTTCAGATGATTTAAGTGTATATGTTCTGACATTTATGAAATATTTCACTAGTAGGAAGATTGTAGCTCTATGGTGGTTTTAAAACCAATGTCCTCTTTCATGAAGTAGAAGTAATTCTACTATATTTCTATTGTACATTAATAGTTTGGTGATACAGTGATCAAAACAAAATTCAGAGAGGTTGGGTACTGGGCATAATGTGTCTGAAATTCTTATGCATAAACCTTCAATTTAAATCAAGGTGTTTCCATTTTCAGTTTCACTGTTAGCTTGACACAAAAGTATAATTGTGGTCTGTTACAATAAATATGACCTAATTAAACATTGTTTTGCTCTTCCTATATTGAGATGTTCTGCATGAAATATCTTTAATTTTATGCAGTTTGTGATTGCTTATGTGGCACCTGAAGTCTGACTCATAGAAGCAAAGTAACAGAGTAGAATGGTGGTTACTGGGGACAAGGGTAAAGGAACGTGGGCCAGGAGAATGGTGGGGAAAGGGCCACGTTTGCAGTTAGAAGGAATCCTTTCAAGAAATCAACTGTACAAGATTGTGATGATAATTAATGACAATGGCTATGTATACTTGAAAATTAAGAGCAGATCTTCCGTGTTTTTACCATTAAAAAGCTGTGAAGTAAGATACTTTAATTAGCTTGAATTAACCATTCTACAGTGCTGCTGTATATCAAAACATCACGTTTTTTAA
The DNA here is from genome assembly GCA_004026965.1 of Petromus typicus. NCBI lineage: Eukaryota > Metazoa > Chordata > Mammalia > Rodentia > Petromuridae > Petromus > Petromus typicus. The sequence continues at coordinate 8,246 of PVIR01008282.1, forward strand.
TATCAATACAACTTTCTGTCAATCAAATGATGACAATTTTTTGCAGCTCGGATCCTGGAAATCTTTGTGAACACATTAAGTTTTCCATATCACTTTGGCCTCACTCTCATTCTTTAGGGATGTTCTCACAGTCTTTTCCTCCCAAAGAAATCTGACAGGGAAAGGGGAGACTTGATGCTGAACCAACATTTCCTGACTCCAAGGTGTGTCTTCTCCCTGAGAGGCTGCTCTGCATATGCACCGTAAGGCTATTTGGGGTGATGCTCTGCATAAATGTTCTAGTGACACTCTTTTACAAATGGTATGTGGTGGTGGCCCTTATCCTTAGTTTAATCTCTTATCTTATGTTAATGAAACAGCTGAGTGACAACCCTCACATAAGAGGCTTCCTCAGAAGCAGGCTTAAATATGGCGCCTGTCATTTCATTATCTCCTAGGATGGAAGTTCTGAGGTGACATGAATGCAGCAGTAGGGGCTGCTGCAAGGTTATGAGAAATACGTATGACAGGATGTTGGATGGAAAAAGGTAGTAGAGAAAGATTAAAATATTGCTCAATACTTATTTGAGTAGATGTGTATTGATACTCACTAGACCCTGGAGTGCAGAAAGTCATGTTTCCCTTTGCTCCATTCATAGGTGATCATGGAGGAAGCACTTTACTGCCACCGAATGTCACAAACGAATTTCCAGAATATGGGACCATGGAAGAAGGTGGAGAAGGTCTAAGAGCTTCTCTGGGGTTCGATGAAGAGTCTCTACCTTGCTGCCCACCCGGGGAGCAGGGGCTCCATCTTACCGACCACAATTCTGGGCTCCACAGTGTTACAGAAGGACCAAAAACTATCCGAGAGGCCCCCTCTCCAAGTCACCTCAAGGAACAAAGTTTACAACCCATTGACTCTTTGATTTCAGCTCTGAAAGCCACAGAAGCCAGAATCGCTTCAGGAACATTACAGGTTACAAAGGTACTGGACAAAGATGCTGCTTTTGGTCTTTCAGCTCAGCAGGTGGAAAGAGAACTCAACACTACCGGTCATAAAACATCGAGAGCCATCGGTCCATACCCTGCTGGCCAAGGAAAAGCACCAACTATACCTCTTGCAGTCGAAGAAACGACAGAAGAAAACCTCTACTTGAGCATCCAGAGTGACCTGACTGCTCTGTTAACTGGAGAGACTCAGGCCGAAAGTTCCCGGACGACTCACAGTGGGAGAAAGGGGCTTGTCTGTGTGCGGCAGCCAGCCTGTCCTGGCTCCTCCCTGCGTGGCTCAGCAGCAACTTCAAATTCTGCAGGCAGTATGGGCTTTTTGGAAGAGCAGAGATTTGATCTTGGGAGACGGCATTCAGGGGGGTGTGATCACAGTGGTTCTCTGGGACGCACTGGCCGGGTCAAACACGTGGAATTTCAAGGGGTGGAGATACTGTGGACAGGAGGAGAGAAAAAAAAGGCCCAGCATGCTGTGGTGGACTGGGCAGCCCTCTCAGAAGGGACAGCTGTTCCTGCAGGTGGAGACTTTCCCAGGGTGCCCGGCCCCTGCGTCTCAGGGACTGGCTCCTGTAATTCAGCAAGTCTAGCAGGGAGTATTCATGGTGACACTTGGCGTGCTTCTTCTGAGAGGCCGGGCACTAGCGCAGGGACCTTTTCCCCTTTGCCTCTTCCTGAGAGTGGAGAGGATGAAGTTTTCCTGAAAGAAGACCAACGTCTTGCGAAGAAACCTGAGGGAGACCACGAAAGGTGAGCTCCCAGAGCAGGCGGTTCATCGTCCTGGGGCTTATGCTAGAATAGCATTGTTTTGTGCTGGCTACAAAAACTTGACCCTCAGCTTGGTGGTCTTTCCCTGCATTTTGCTTTTGGAGATTCCAGAAACCCACGGTCAGCAGAGGTTTGAAAATAACAAATGGGATACTGTAGGAATAAATAATTGATAAGTTTAAATAATTTTGATTATAACATATTGTCATAATTATTCTATTTTATTATTAGTGTTGTTAATATCATATACCTTATTAATAAAGCATATGCATAGGAAAGGTATAATATATTCAGGTTCAGTGTTATCTTGGGGGTCTTGGAACATGGAGAGGCAAGGAAGGGAGGGGCTGCTGTATACTGGATCCTGGGGTCACAGAGGGGAGGAGAAGTTATTGTAAGAGTCTCAGTTTCTAAGACAGTAAAATGATCTCGTAGAAAAGCTGTCTGTTAGGTGTGGACCAAGGAAACAGTTTTGATGAGACAAGGAGCACTCACCTATGCGAATCCATTCCTACGTTTTGTTAGATTTGGCAGGTGTTGAGTTTTTTAGCATCAGGGTAACTGAAACATTCCCTAATTATTTTTAATAGTACAACAGCATTTGTGCTCTGTGGACCCCTCCTGCGTGGTTGTACGATTCTAACTCGGGCATTTCTTCTGATAGTACTGTCTACAATGCAGCCTGCTTCCCTGGGTGAACGCAGAGGTTCTGGAGGTGGGCCGCTCAGTGTTCTGTATTCAAGGACGGCTCAGAGGTCTGATGTGGGTGTGTCATTCATCTCTTCTTCATCCTTTCTTCTCACAGTAGTGTGTGTTTTGACTTATGGCCAGAACAAGTAAACTTGGCGTCATGTGCGATTTTCCGGCCTTTCCCTAGGCAGTTGAGAAACTAAGTAAGTGGAAGGCCTGACTCATCTTCCTTCTCTTCCACTGGGTGTAGTCTGTGCAATGTTTGTCATTTACTGTGGACTATACTTCTGTCACCAGACAGGGTGTGAGAGGCTCCCCCAAAGAGGAGTGCAGACCTCAACACAACCTGCTTAGTAGGTTCTTGACACCCAGCAGAGAAAAAGAATTTCAGGATGCTTCAGTGAGAGGCATCGAAAACATTAGGCAGAGTTAAAGAATGGTGGTCCTTAGGGGAGAGAAGTGGTTGGTCAAGGTTGGGAGTAAATGTGTTTTTGGAGGAGAGTGGAGAGGATAAAATGAGCTTATTGGTAGAGATAACCCTGTGTCCTGAAGTTGTAATTTTTGTTTTGTTTTATACTGGGATTGGACTGGGACCTTCACATAGAGCTGTATTCTCAGCCCCTTTTCAGAGAGGATCTTACTAGGACTTACCTAACTGCTAAATTGCCCAGGCTGGGTGTGAACTTGTAACCCTCCTGGAATGGAGCGCTGGAACAGCATGCATATGGCCCTACTCGAGCCTGACTAATCTCCTTGTTCTTGTCTTTATTTTTTCTGCCCTACTTCACTTGGGATTTGTACCATCTTCCTTCCGTCAGTCCTCAAGACACCGAGTTATGCTGGAAAGGAGAGACGATCTGTGTCAAGGCTGAAGGGTGTTATGTCATGTTTTTTCTTCCACAGGATGAAATGGTTCCTCTACCATTAGCAAATTCCCTCAGAGGATGATCAGAATCTTCCTCCATCCCTCTCCCCAACGTAAACCCTCTAGTCTTCCCTCACAAGCACCCTTGTGAGGGAAGCCACATGCCTATTTATATTCACATTGGAATATGCACTTTTGCTATTGTTTGGGTTGTTGGTTTATTCCTGCTTTCCTCTCTCTTCCTTGTTTTCTTTCTGCGAAGTTTTCAGTTGTTACAGATACTTGACAGAATGGCCAGTCAAACTAAATTGGGTCCACGGTGGTCACCTGGTTTGTGGAATTTACTGTGAAAGTCCGACATGGACCACATCCATTAGTGTTGGGTCCCAGATTGTGCGAGGAGCTTTGAAGGAGCAGAATGGAAGCATTTTAGAAAGGAGAATCTGAATGGAAGGGGGAGACCTGTTCAGCCCTGGTTTGGGCTAGGCTTTTCTGTGGAAATGGCAATTAAACTGAAATCTGAGAGATGTGTAAGAGCCAGACAGAAAATAGGGAAGAAAGACCTGCTTGGGAATTTCCTGTTTTATTCTAAGAGAAATGAGAAGCTATTAGGAGGTGAAAATCCAGAATATTTAGTACAAGATGGACCTTCACTGATTTAAGATAAGCAGAGACAACTAGATTATTTGTGTATGAAATGATACATAGGAATTTAGGTTATGAGATAGTTACTAGATGATCCTGTTCTATTTTATTTCTATTTCTAGGAATCAGAGCCTCAGAGAGGCTGAGGGAAGTTACCTCGAGTGTTGTAACTCACTGACCAAGGCTCAGATTGCAGCTCCAGAGTTTTCTAACTGCTGGCTTCCTGCTCTCTACTGATCTTTCTCCCAGGCTTTCTTATCACAGTTATCCTAATGTTTGCTTTAAGAATTTAGAGAACATGTTGCTTGTTAATATTTTCACATTTGTGTGCCCAAATTAATGCTGTACCCATACATACGAACTTGTGAGTTGTTTTAGCTTTCCTGGATTCTGGGTAGCCTTGCAGTCCAGCTGTCTGTGTCAGAGTCCAATACTGGGCACCCCAGGTTTGGGCCTGAACTCTGCAGTGCAGCTTTGCCGTCAGCAGAGGGCAGCCTTTGGATTCTGATCTGTCATCTCCAAAGCATGTGGTTTTAAATCAGACGGTACTAATAACCGAATAAAGTTTAGTCTAGTTTTACTGAGAGTTTACTATGTCAGTTTACATGACTTGTTTTTCTGCTTCTGTTACCATTTTTTTTCCTAAATGCAGAAGATTGAACCTAGGACCTTCGCCTTGAGCTGTCTTCGCAGCCCTTTTTTATTTTGAGACAGGGTCTTGTTCAGTATAAGACTAAAATGCCCAGGCTGCGCTAGAACTTGTGATCTTCTCGCCTCAGCTCCCGTCGTGTGGGGATTACAGTTGTGCACATGGAGCTGCTTTTTATGTAATGAAGAGTGATGAGGAAGAATGTTCGTTATATATAATCTGAATTTGTGGAATATAGCTAATTAAAATGAAAAGTTAATATTTTACTGAAATACTATTCATTGGACAAGATATATTCACACAGTAGGAAACCAGTGTGAAACTATATTAAATTGCATACAGGACAATAACAGACAAGTGCTGAAAAGTTTTTCAACCCGTACGTGTTTCGTATCTTCCTAGCCAAATAAATAAATATATAATCTCAGCGAATACATGTTACACCTACTAAGCACAATACTTTTTATATAGTTGGAGGGACAAAATAAAAAGAAAAGAAGTTAATAATATTGACATTATTCATTCTAAATTTCTTTCCAGGATCCTGGAGGAAGAAGACCACCTCAGGGGAGGAGATGATGACATTCTTGGGACTGGATACACAGAGGACTCCACCGATGTGTACAGCTCCCAGTTTGAGACCATTTTGGACAACACTTCTTTATACTATAGTGCAGAGTCCTTGGAGACGTTATACTCAGAGCCGGATAGCTACTTCAGCTTTGAAATGCCCCTCACTCCAATGATACAACAGCGCATCAAAGAAGGCGGCCAGTTCTTAGAGAGGAGTGCAGGAAGAGAACATCAGGACATCCTGAGTGTCTCAGCAGATGGTGGCATAGTGATGGGCTATGCTAGTGGGATCACCGGTGGGCCGAACGATGCTGGTGACTTCATCTACTCAAAAGGCTCTCCAGAGATTGCTTTCTGGGGAAGGTACTGGTTCCGTTCTTGTCATTTTCATGGTAGTGGAGGTAGCATTCTCTCTGGGAAAGCTGTGTGGAATATATTTAGCATTTGGCCAGTTCCTGTGGATATAAAAAAACCACGTGAGTAAGAACTGATTTCAACTTTAAGGGCAGGCAGAGTAGGCCTCAGTGGTTTGCCAAGTTGGCAAGCTGCAGGCATTGTGTGCTGCAGTATTTCTTGGCTCACCATATGGGAACGGATCCTGGACAAACACTTGTGGGTGATGAGCAGGTATTGGTTTTGGGGCACAGCTTTGAAGCCACTGGTGTATTCTGTTAAACACACGTTATTCTGGTGCTGACATTGGCTGATGGCGTGGAACAGATTATTTAATCAGTCCAGAGATTCCTGAGTTAGGAATGAAGGTGTTGTTTAGAAGGTCACCAAGTCTCTTCCAGTCTTGTCCCTGAGGGTCCTGATCTATCCATCTGGTTGTCTTCTTGTTCCTGAGATTGAGGGGAAGGATCAGATATGAATGCTTGATAAAGCTAACACTTTGGCATTTTCTCTCTCTAAAATTTTAGTTTCTCTTGGTTATACATGAGTTACACACACCAGCCTGTCATTTAGTGATTGCGTGTGCATTTATGTAGTGTTTCATTTTTCTCTTGCCTGTCATCTTCAGACCATCTGCCTGTCATTTAGCATCTTCATCAGTAAACAGAGAATGCTGAACTTTGTAAGGTTTATACACTTAGTTTAATATATTTTTCCTGCATGTGTGAGTGTATGCATGCTTCCTTGTGTGTGTGAGTGTGTGTGGATGTAGGTCGTGGTGGAAGAAAGGTTACACGGGGATAAACTATTTTAAACTTGTCTGAAAAAAGCCAGTGCTTTTCTTTAAGTCAGTTCTTATTATAGACTTCTAGCAAACCATTCTTTTTGAACAGCCACCCTGTGTTAACAGTGTTTACAACCAGTTTGTAGATTTCTAGTTCACCAAATGAGCAAATTCAAGACCGGTGCATTCTACATCGTGGGCCGGCATTTCCATGTGCAGTGGGCTGTGGATATGAGTTGTCCTTCTAATGGAAAGGACATGGGTCTCAGAGGCACAAGACTTTGGTCTGAGGTCCTTGGACAAGACACTTGGTCTGTCAGAAACCTGATCTATTTATTTGCACAGTGGGACTAACGACCTCTGAGAGGCTGTGTGGTAGTGAGAGTTAAAGGGTTGAGACGGAGTTGAAAACACGGAGTGCAGAGCCTGGTGTAAAGTGAGCAGAGCTTGAGAAAATGTCTGCATCTGAGCTGGTTGGCCGTCGAGTCCACAGTTAGATTTCCTGCCTCTCTGAGAGGGGTGCATCCCTGAGGGGAGGTGTCTCTGACCAGGGACACCCAAGAGACTGAGAGGAGCCATTTTTCATTGGAAGGTGCCCTGTCAGCCCTTCAGTGCCACCATTGTCATACTAAAAAGCTACTGGACAGGTTTGCAAATAATCTCATGGCAGGTCCCGTGGCAAGACTTTCTGCTGTGAGTGTTTATGTCATAGACCAAAACAGGTTGGCATGCTGAGGTGGTCTGGGCTGAGAGGCCTGTCCCAGAAGTCACAGGGCAGGCGTGCCAGTGTCAGTCAGTGGAGAGAAGAAACAGGCTTTGCTCGGTGAGTCACAGCAGGCAGGGAGGAGATGAGGAGGTGTTGGCATCTGGCTAGTGCTGCTAATATAGGAAGTAGTCCTCATCTGGGCGCTGTAGATCCCTGTCCTTAGTGTGGGCAGAGTGACAGGGAGGATGTTGGATCGATCATAGGATTCCAGCATTCCATATTGAGGTACCTTTCTTGTGTGGCCAAACTAGTTCATGTCTAGTGGTAAAAGCCCAAATCCTAGCACTGGATAGGAAATGTCTTAGAGATGAGCAGCCGGGCTCCTCTCCCAGTCCTGGCCTCCTTCCTCCTAGAGGGTTTTTGTTTGTTTGTTTAGTTTTTTGAGACATAGTCTTGCTTTGTAGTTCAGGCTGGTCCTGAACTCAGTCTCAACCACAGCAGTCCTGCCTCTGCCTCTCAAGTTCTGGGACTATAGGCATGAGTCAACACACCTGGTGCTGTGGTATGTGGTTCTGATTGCTGGTGGGTGTGAGTCTCCACTCGCAGCATTGTTGTTTGTGGTTACTGGGGATTGAAGCCAGGCCCTTGCACTTGCAACGCAGGCGCTGGACCCACTGAGCTAAATCCCCAGCCCTCCACTAGAGTTTTTGACTGGTGGCCTTTCCACACTGCTGTGAGTGCTGCTTGTAACACAGACTGCTCAGCTGGACAGGGCCCCTGATTTTGTGTTCTTTGAACTAGTAAGTGCTTATAGGTGAAGGAAATTTTACTTAATGATATATGTCTATATTTAGGATTCAGAACAGGAAGTGACGGGATTAAACATTTTGCAACTGGGAGGAGTTAATTCTTTTTATTTATTTTTTACACAAAACACCTGTTATCATTATGTGTATTTAAAATGTACCAATAAATGTTTTGTTTCCAAAAAAAGAGATTTAAAGAATTGGAAATGTTCCTATTTTTCTTCAGATACTTTTGTTTTCTTTGGTGCTTGGTAGAGATTATACTACTGTAGGAACTGTTTCAGTATCATGAGTTGAAGAAATGACATTTTATTGCTTATACAACAGTTTAGATAACTTTATTTTATAATAAACTCCTGTGTCCCAGTTTGGGGATCGCCATGCCCCATGATGTTTATGTGACCGATTCTTACACAAATTGCAGTTATCTTCCTCCCACACCAAGTCTTCCTGCTGTTCCAGGTTGGTCTTTTATATTAGTGTTCTGTCTTTTCTTGTGACCTGATTTCTTTCATGCTGTGTGTCTCGAGAGGGGAAGGCCTTAGTTGCTCTGTGTTCAAGAAACCAAGTTCTCTATGTAGAGGTGTTTGTTGTTGCCGTTACTGTTGGTAACAGTGGTGGTATGTGGTAGAGTCACCACTCCAAAAAGGGCCTCACACTATGCCAGATCCAAAATGGCCTCCTTCCCCACGCTCCCCTAAGGGCAGCCTATCAGTATGCTCCCTTACCTGTCACCCAAAGACAAACTAATCCTGATCTGCTACAGTACTCTCCCAGCCCCGAAGTTCCCATAAACACCCTCTCCACTTCCCAACGTCCTCTCCCACCAGTGGTCGAGACAGCCAGGCAGTGTTCACTTCCATTAAAGCCTTGCAATGGGTGTTTTCATTTTGGCTTGTTTTTCTTTCAGTTTGTGTGTGTTATTATTATTACTGTTAACTGAGCAAAACTTTACCAAGTCATTAATAAACATGTTTCTATAAAATTTTAAAGCAATAAATGCACAGTGTTTTAAAATTCCTTCTGCATTAAAACATCCTTCTATAGAGGGAAGGAAGTAAATGGCGGTATTGAGCCTGCTCCGTGACTGCTGAAGTCGACTGTAATCGACTTCCCTCAGCCAAGGGCCACTTCGAATCCAAGGAAAAGAACATTTTCCAATTTCATTAGTAAACATAAAATTTACCAAAAAGAGTGATAAATAAATGATGTAGATCCATATGCCCAGCTTTTCGTCTTTGTTCCCACAATCCCGTTTCCTTAGTCTTGAGCTGGGCTCTGCTCGCATGTCTAAAGGGAGCTCTGAGGAAGGTGCCAGAGAAGGAAGGTGAGGAAGTAATTCTCTGATAATGCCCTTTGGATACTGTGTGGGGCCGTCGAGGAAATTAGGGCCATCTTTATCAAAGTATTGATGCCAATGCATAAGGTATTAGTTATCAGTTAGTAGAAAATATCATAAGGTTACTTTTGCTACTCTCTGAAACACTTTAGTATTGTATGTATTCCAATAGATTTTATTTGTTTTGTAAAGGTGTCCTTGCGTCATATAATGTGCTGGGAGAAGAAAAGGAACTGTTAATGTTCTTATTTTTCAGATAAGAAATCAAGACCCAGAGAGGTTATTAACTTCCTTAGAGTTGCTCAGGTGCTGAGGGCAGAGCTTGCCTCTGAACCTGTCTCCCCAGCGCTCCTGCTCTTACCAAGCTAGGCTGACATGCACTCAGAAATTTGGGCTAAGTTGTAAAGATTGCCTGAAAAATCCCGTGGCAGGTATTTTGAACCAAACAACAATGTACTCGGTCTGGTATCCTTTAGGTATATCGTTCAAGCCTTTCCTATTTCAGTTTGTGTCATTGTCATTCAAGATTATTTCATTGACAGTGACTGACAGTGGTCTGCCCTTGCCAGAGAAGGGCGTTTTATCTCTGCTGTACTGTAACTTTAAACGACAGTGAAAGTGGTCGGAGGTGGGAAGGAGGATGCTGGAGCAAGTTAGCCAATTTCCACCCTCTCCAGGACCACCTGACTTTTCCCCTACAGATATCCAAGAAAAGATCCCCCACAACTGCTGTATTCTACTGTCGAGTTGAGAAGAACTCTTTTTTTGGAGTTTTGTCACTATTTGTCTTTTAAAGTTCTGTTTGCTGCTAAGAGGAAAATCCATACTGAGAATTGCTGGATATGGCTCACCAAAGGCTAATGCTCAACATTTAAAAAATAAGTATTGTAGATCTCTGTGATACCAGGTAGAGCAGTCTAGGATAAAAGAGCTTCTCAAAATCCAGAGGCAGATCAGGCTAAGAATAGTTCAATTCCCCCAGATGCTGTCTCTGACTGCTCACCAGAGAGCCACCACATGTCCGCCAGGAGAGCAGAGCGCTCACTCTGCGATGCAATGTGATATTTTAATGAAGGAGTCAAGAGCAGCATCTCCTGTCTTTGTGGTCCATGCTGACAGGGTCAGCGGTGCGGTGGAGCCCAGTCACATGGCTCCCAAATTAGAAAGGATAATTAGAGACTTACAGTTACACATGTTCCAATGGGTTCCTTTGTGTCTGGGTGCTTCTCTCTCGCCGGTCTATCAGCTGATGACCACAGCTCCAATCAGTAAGTTTCCACCTGAAGACCACAAGGCACGGATGTTATCCTTGTGACCATTACCAGAGCAGAATAGTGTCCATTTCTATTGAGTGTGGGTTTGGACGCAGAGGAAAAGAGAGAGAGAGCAGATGCAGTAATGCGTCAGGAAATTGTTGTTTGGTTCCCTAAACTATATAAAGCTTCTTTTACAAATTACTTATTTTCAGGGTAATAGATGTATTTTATGTCTCAGGTTCCTGGCGTTTCTCTCAGTTCTTGCTAGGGATTCCAAGCAGTTCCGTCAGAGGAGGTGAATTACATCTGCGTGCAGCTGATATGCCTGAGCAAAGAGCTTCTGTGTTTGGTCCACCCCAATCTGAATCTGACATTTGTGGTTTTTCTGTCTTCCTCTTGCCGCTGCCCCGCCTTCTACTGAAATACTAGTGTTTGGAGCAGTTCAGTGTTTTTCACCTACTAGCATTTTTTCTGCTTAGGAAGAAATCACGTGAAATAACAGTGATGCAGAAAATTTGTTGAAGTGTGTTTTCAAAAAATGTCCTGACATCCCAATATAAAAAGCTAGAAGGCACTTAAATATTAAAATAAGAGTATTATGTGGCATTAATTAAGCTATGACAAGGAAAAATACCTTGGTTTAGTGGCGTTGCCTTTGTGGATCTGGCCAGTGCGGGAGCCCCTGGCTTCTCTTGTCTTGAGCACCGGAAGCTCTGTGGTCTCCTGGGTTCTTCGGTGGGTGGCAGTGCTCTAGGATTCTCTTTCACTTTTTTGCTGCATATTTCATAGTCTTTTCTTTAGAAAAGGAGGTGCTCATCATCCTTCTTCTTGCTTCCAGAGGTGCTGGGCTTTGTTTTTCATCACATGGGGTGGGGTTTGCTGGGTGCTGAAGGGTGAGGCTCTCCTGGGGGTTCGGATCCTGTCTCAGTTACTCACCACAATAAACAGTTAACATCCAGGAACTTCTTGTGTGAGCCGGCATTAATACTCTATCAAAGTAAGGAAGAAGAAATCCAATAAATCAGAAAAGAAAATCAAGCGGTCTAACCGTGTCTGTCATGTAGTGGAAGACAATGAAATGAAATAAACACTAATGATAGTAGGACCCTGTGACTGTCTATCACACTGCCACCATGCCATGTGCTCCTGGTGCCGTCAGCCTCTGAGCTGGGAGCACCCTTTCCTCCCAGTCCTAACTTTCTGAGAATCCTACAACATAACTTTGCTTTGACAATAAAGTGCAGAGTCCTGTATTAGGTAAAGTATATCTGGTATTGCTGGCATTGATCTCAGCAGACCTTTGCATTTATGAAACTTGTGATTCCTTATTGGTAACTTGGAAGTAACTTTACGAGGCAATTTGCTGTAAGATGCGCTGGGGTCTCGTTTTGTGAATATTCATTTTAAATCCTGTCACAGTTTTGCAATTGTGATCTGAGTAATCATCTAAGGAATACTAAGAAAATCCATAAGAAAAAGTCTGGTGTAAAGAAAAGACATGAGGATTTGGTGAATTTTGAATGCAGGCGGTGAGGGGCTGAGTCTGAGACATTGTGAGGGTTCAAGCCTGTATGGTTTAGTGAATGAGAAGCTATCAGAGGGAGCTGAGCATGAAGTTGGCTTTCTACAAGAACGTCCAGGGAGTCAGGTCTCAGCTGGTGTGACTAGGAAAGTGAGGGTCAGATGTAGAGGGCTCCAAGGAACAGGGGGTCAGAGGTGGTCAGGGGACCTTTGGTGTCACTCTCTTCGAGGCAAGGCTTGCGGTTGTGGGAGTAAGATAGCTCTTGGAGGAAGAAGAGTGATTTTGCAAGGTGCTGGACTCTGGAGCCCTGGGAGCCCGGCACACAGGAGCTCTGAGGTGCACAAGGTGTATCATCCTGATTCTGTCTGCCTAGAAAATAGGCCCTGGGAGCTCAGCTTCCTGGCTGCTCTTCTGCACCTGCCTCCTGTCTTGTCAGCCTGGCACAGAGGCTGATGCCCTGGCTGCTGCTTGTTCTTTCCAAGCCCTTCACAGAGCAACTAGGCTCTTCTGGACTGTCGAATGTTTCCTGGGTAAATTGGTGATGACTTTCAGAATGGTGCTGACTTTGAACTACACATTCCAGGGACATTCTAATTCTGCAACTTAAACCTCCAGTCAAACCAAATATAATTCCTTGGGTGTCAGTGGTGTGAAAATCGGAAGGTATAGCCTATTGGATGGTCGTTTATTAAAGATGACTTCAAGTTATAAAGGATATGGGCAATACAGGTTATTATGAGGGGGAAATCACGGCTTGAAATAAGATCTGTCAAGGCGACTAATCTTTTATTTGATTGCAGTGATATGTACAGCAATCTTTTTATTCTTACATGAGTGCACTGATTAAGTTTGAAAGGAAGTAATGACATTCCTCTTAAGGTTCACTTAAAACCATATTTGTGACATGTTTTGCATTGGTTCTTGGTTTAGGGAGGAAAAGAGATGTGGACCTTCCCTTAGCAAATATTTCAGTGAAGGCATTTGTACCTAGACAAACAAAGTTACCTGAACACTACGTGGGCAGTTTCCCAGTGCTTTAATCTTAGTTTTTCTTTGTTTTATTTAGTTAGCTCTTCATAAGCTGCAATCTACAGTCTATGCTGGATTTGTTCAAACTTCTCACGAAGCCTTTATACACAGCATCAGAGATAGGCAGTGGCCCTGGTGCAAAGGAAGTTGAATGTTGTCTTTCTCATGAATGCTAATGAGGACTAACACTAAACTACGATGAAATCAGTGCTCTGTAGATGCTCTGGCTTCAGAATCCTCCACCTCTTGTGCTGTTTCATATGCTTGTGCCTGGAACCTCTATGTGGTGTTATGCTGCTGGACTCTAAATCTAAAATTGTGGAGGGAAAGCCTTATAAATCTGACATTTCAAACAGCTGAAATTTTCTGGTCTTGTTTCTCCTCATCTTGCTCCCTAACAGCTTGTAGAAAATGAAGAGTCTCAAGCTGTACTTCTGAGTTGCTAAATTGGAATCTGCAGTTTAACATGATATGCGATGGTTTATAGATGCATAGAATCTTAGGATCACTGTTCTACCACAGTGACCTGTAGACCATCTTCCTTGAGTACTCCAGCTGTACAACAGTGAACCTTAAACTTGACAGCCTCCTGAAGATATGTGGAATCTCTCAGTTTCTGATTCTCCAGAGCTAGACTTCCAGTCCAAGGTGCTTATGAAGCATCCCAGGAGACTCTGATGTACAGTCTACCTTGTCAGCCCCTCGCTGCTCCAGGATGTGGTTCTCTCATCAGCAGCATAGACTTCTGCTCAGATCTTGTTAGAAGTAGTTCCCCCCATGCTGTGGATCTGATCAGTCACATTTGCATCCAAACACATCCCCAAAAAGGTCATGAGCCTTTTACAGTGTGAGGAGCTCTCACCAGAACCTGAATAGAGGCAGAAAAGAAACTGAAGATGACATCGACTGTGCTCCTAAGGGAAGTCAGCCTGTTAGAGGTAGCTATGTTAGTGGTGGCGATGATTCACCTAACAGAGGTTTGTGAAAGTTCTTGCCTATGAACCTAAACATGACTTCTTGTGCCTCTAGTGTTGTGGATAGGTTACCCATTTTGGTTCTGAAAATGCATGGGCTGACTGACTTTCATGTTAGAAAATAGCACTGTTATGGTTTGGATCTTTTATCTTGTTTGTGGTACTAGAAATCAAACCTAGGACCTTGTGTATGTGAGGTAAGCACTATACCACTGAGCCTTGTTTTATTTCAAGACAGAGTCTCACTCCATTGCACCCCGTCTTGACTTAGCCTCCTGAGTAGTGGGGATCATAGACATGTGCCACTGTGCCCAGGTTATGGTTTTATTCTTAACTATCTTCCAAAAGGTATGTGTTGAAAGCTTCATTCCCAGCCCAAGCTACTGTTGGGAGGGAAGTGGTGGCACCTTTAAGAGGTGGGCCTAGGAGGCAGAGTGAGCTCAGGGGCATGTCCTTGAGGACCTGGCTCTTCTCTCTTCTGCTTCCCAGCCACCATGAGATGAGCAGCTTTGTTCTACCTGATGTTTCAGTCTGTGATTTTGCGCCTCTCACAGGCCCAAGGTGATAGGTCAAGGAGCCACTGGCCGAAATGTCTAGAATTGTGAGTCAGAGTAAATCTCACCTCTGTTTAAATTGATTATCTCTGTGACACAAGTACTGGCCAGTGGTGGAGAGTGTGGGTTCTTGATAGATTCCTCTGGTTGAAATTTTTATGAGTGCTCTTTCAACCTGAAATCCTTTATCTGGGAAATGGAATAACAGCTTAGTGACATTTAATAATAGTCAACTTTTATTGAATATTCATTATTAGTAATAATAGTGCTTGAATTCTTGTCTTTAAAACTTCTTCTGAGTCACTTGATATTAATGGACTGTAGTAAGATGAATTTAAGATTCTATATAACTGTAACAGCATCCTTAAAGCCTTGGATTATTTAAAGGGTGAAGAGTTTTAATGATAGTGTGTTTTGTTATCTTTGTAAGTACTTTATAATAGTAGCTCCAAAAAAAAAAATTACATCTTCTACCAAGAAAGTCTTTAAAATAGAGAAAATGAGAGGTATTGAATAATTATATTGTAAAAATCATAAAGCATTTGTTTAGCAACTATTTTAGGATTTCATCTAATATTATACTTGTTAAGTATAGTTGTGCCCCTCATGGAGGTATTAATTTCTTTTTCTCTTGTTCTGCTCATCTTCCAACCTAAACAGGTGCTGTTCTATTCAAATAGGCAGCCTCTATGTAGGTGACTCCTTCAAGTTTCCATAACATACCAGCAAGTGTAGAAAATAGTCTCAGTAGTATGCTCAGGCAGAAAACATGGCAGCATGGCTTGGTGTCCTGCACTCTGGAAGGCTGAAGAAGGAGGATTCCAAATTTGAGTGAAACCTGAGCTAGCAACTTAATGAGGCAGTGAATGAATGATTGAATGAATGAAACAAACATACAGACAGAGGTAGCTCAGTATGGAGCCCCTGGGTTCAATCCTTTATACCCCAGCATCACAACAAATAAGCAAAACTCAGCAACAAATTACAGGTGAATTGCTAAGTCCCAGGAATGACTTTCGTCCCTCTCCCATTCCTTCTTCCCAGTCACGATAACCACAGCCTGCTGGAGTTATCATTCCTGCATTTGTACACATTATTATAATGTTTCACATGTTTTTAACTTTCTATAAATACTATTTTCTTGTTTTCTTACTTTTTGCTCAGCATCTGAGCTTACAAAGTTCAGTTATCAGTTTAATTGCTGTATTGCCTTCATTATATGTGAATATACTATAACTTATTCTTCTGTTTTTCTCTTTATGAGCTTTTAGCTATTCCTTATATTTTTGTTATCTCAAACTATCGCAGTGTGCACACAATTCTTATACACGGCTTCCTGGCATATATAAGGGAATTTCCTAAAGCTAGGTGTACCTTTAGGAATAAAATTACTGTATTGTAAGTATAATCATTTTCTGGTGAGCCAAGTCATTTTTGAAAGGGCTTATTACATTTTCTTTAAGTGCATATAATTTTATATGTTTGTTTATTAGGGAACTGTTAGCTGTTTTATTTCTTGAACCTCATAATGCCCATATTAAAACAAAAATAGCAGAGTCCAAAGGAAAAGGATGTCAAAGATAGCCAGTGAAGTCAGCCTGGACTCCTTTGCCTTAGGGGCACTGACACAGACTCTGTGATCCACTAGTTGGGTCTGGCGGCTGTCCCTGGATCCCATCGCCCAACTCCTGTTGTCTCCTTCACTGCAGTGCATCTGTGCCAGTTGTTGTCCGTGTCTGACAGCTGGGAGTGTAGCCTGTCTATGCCTGACTGTCTGAAGTATGTTATTAGTGACATGATGGTACTTATTTTCACATTGAAGATTATAGAAAAACAGAAAAGTACGAATCGCCTAAGATTTAATTAGACATTTAAAGCAGTAAACTTGATTTTACAGAAGTGAACCAGATCTCTTTTGTGGGCTGTTGCAGTCATTCCTTTTGGACCAGCCTGTGTATGCTTTGGCAAATTATGTCTTTAATAAAAATTTCAAAGAATACTTTAAAAAATTAAGTTCTCTTAAAGAAAAAAAATGGCACTGAAGTTACTTTTCCTTATTGGGATGTTTTTTCTCCCCTTAAACAGCAACCACTCTAATTACATTAGGACTCTTGCCTTTGTTCCCTGTTGACAGATTGCGGTCTGGCTTTTAAAGAGTTAAGCAGGAGTTTGGTGAGGTCACGTGTGACTTCACTGGATCTGAACTTTTGAAGCAGGTCTGTTGGAGGGAAGCTGCCTGTGGAGAGGGGCGGCTTGGAGGAGGGGGAAGTCCTCCTTCAACTTCTTTGGAGTTCTCCTGCAGCCCCTGCCAGACACAGTGGCATTCTGGGAGAATGTCACTGCCGAGTCAGTGTGTAGCAGTTTGTAGTCGCCACAGAAGCAGCTTTCGAAGTACGTTAAAAGAGCCCTTGCAGAAGATGAAAGTTTGCTGAGCACGTGGAATGAGAATGGTTTTCCTGACAAATTTATGGGCTGACTCTTTGCTGACAGAGGTAACTGGAATTTGGTTCATTGTCTTTGTCTGGTCTTAAGAGAGCTGGGTTAGGTAGAACTGTAGTTAGAGAAAATTCTTTGGATTTGAAAAAGCTTACTTTCACATGAAGAGCTTTATAGGAAGATCCTGGGGAGAAATTTAGGAAATGATTATTCATATATATTTGTTTGCAAATCAAACTGACAGATTGGAGATTTGGAGCATTAGGAAGATGAAATTTTCCTCCGCTGGGTTTTGCCACTCTGAGGTGGCTGCACCTAGCTTCATGGTCTTGCACTGTGTGGATTTTGTGCAACTCACTGCGAAGCTCCTGAGAGGCCTTGGAAGGTTGCCGGCTTGAGCTGGGTCTTTTAGTGCGGTTAGAGCTGACTGCTCACAAAGCTGTCCATCTTATTCCATTGTGCCGCTGCTCTGCAAAGAAAGTTGGCTATGCTTCGTGTTTGGAGAGAAGGTGCAGCTAAGGATTCAGTGTTATGTTTGAAACATCAAAGGCTAGCCCGTTACCTTATGGGAAAAAAAAATTCACAAGGAAATGCTTGTTTTCCTGGAGCTGGATGCTTTGGGATCGACAGTGTATCTCTAGGAAGGCATCTCTGTTTTCATATTTAACAGACACAGGTAAGTGGAGAGAATGAGGAACATCAGCCCTGCTAAAAGGGACATGAGCCTTGTCCGTTGATATGTGGAACACTGATACCATGTCCATGTCCAAGATGCTTAGGATTAAATAATTCACAAGCTCCCCAGACCCAGTGAGAACCCTGGTGCCTGGTCTTCTGGGGTTGTTGGCTGTTTATAGAACAGGTGGATATGTTTGTGTGTGTACACTGGATAAATTGGGATATCTTGCTTGATTGCAGATTTTTAATTCATATTTCTAGTATTTTGCAATATTAATTGTCTCCTTGGTCCACCAAGTATGAAATTTTGGCCTCTTCTGTTTGGATATTTTGATTTGTTGTTTTACAAATTAAAAAATTAACTTAGCATAGTTTGTGGGAGGCAGAAACATAGTGGTAAACTTTCCTAGCCGACAGGTTTAACTGCACTCCTGCTTCTGACACTTTGAACTCTAGTAAGTTCGTTTTTATCCATTTTAGAAGCTCATATGTAGAGTCAGGATGAACCTAGTACCTAAAGTGAGAAGTGGTTGTAAGGATGAGCTAAGTGCAGCACGTGGCAGAATTTACATCATTTCTTCGACACTAACAAAAGCTCAGTCAACACTGATTAATAAAACAGGGCTGTTATTAACTTTAGCTTCTTTACATTAGACAAGAGAGGAGTTGGCATTAGAGGGTCGTGGCAGTGGACTTGGAGTGTGAGTGTATTCACACTACCAACATGGCTCCTTCTTTGTGGCAGAATTCCAGGTGACACCTCTATTGCTTCCCCTCAGACGTTATTGTCCCCAAATGCAGCCTTTGATAGCTAGAAGAGCTGGGGAGATAAAGTTGGCACCTGAGTGCACATCCACCCACACTCTGTGTAAACTTCTCTTTGTACTGGGCCTATCAGTGGCACGTCAGTTTCATTATCTTTGAATTTGGAGAACAGCATCATATGCTCATGTATTTCATAGGAAGCATGTGACCCACAGGCAGAATGAAATAGAAAGGTTGCCAGAAATTGGTCACCATCTCAATGTACTTTCCCTAGTGCAGGTTGCCCTTTGCCATGTAATGGTGGCTGCTTTGTAGGGTTTATCTCTATGTTTGAACTTTGCCACCTCTGTCCTTGTGCTGCAAGAGTTGATGGCTGCACAGCTGTGTGAAAGCTACTTAGCTTCTTATTTCTTGGTCTACCACTGTGGATGAGAATGTCTTCTCCGTGGTTACTGAGATAAACTGAAATATGTGAAAATGGATAAAGACAGCATAAATACTGAACACATTTTTGCTCCGCTAACAATTGCTTCATTTTTTTCTTTTACAATCATTGTATAGTAATAAGAACCTTTCGTATAATTTGTATATCAGTCTCTTTACTCTGTTTTGCTTTATAAAGGTCTCATGTCTAGACCAGTATTTCTTTTTTTTTTTTCTTTAGGTTTTTTTGAGACAGGGTCTCGCTTTGTGGTTCAGGCTGGCCCTGAGCTCAGCGTCAAACTCACATCACAGCAATCTTCCTGCCTCTGCCTCCCGAGTGCTAGGATTACAGGCATGAGCCACCATGCCGGGCACTGTGGTATGTGGTACTGGTTGCTGCTGGGCATGAGTCTCCACGCCCAGTATTGTATGTGGTTACCAGGGATCGAACCCGGGTCCTTGAGCTTGTGAGACAGGCGCCGAACCACTGAGCTAAATCCCGGCCCTACACCAGTATTTCTAAAACTTTTGTTTAATTTTTTTTATTAGTTTATGTCATCTAATGTCAGTTTCTTTTTGCCTTCATAACTTTCCAGTGTCAGATGTAATATTTACAGTCTTTAAGTTTAGCTTTGACCTAGTTTTCAAAAACATTCTGAAAGGACTATAGAGCTAGAAGCAAAAATTAAAATTGAGGTCCCTTTGGTCCAACTCCCAGAAAGAACCTCCACCAGTGGTCCCTGGTGTATCTTTGCAAGACATTCTTTGTGTAGTTTTGGGGGGACTTTATTTGAAACTGCCTGACTCATGCAACAGTACAAATGTGGTATGGAAAGTTCTGGCTGGTTTGCCAGATCCCTGTGCCATTCGGTTCCGCCCTTCATCTCCACAGGGCTTGGAATGTGTGTGAGCTCCCTTGAAGGGAGTCGCCTGCACAGCTGGCTTGTGTCACACACAGCATAAGTACTCAACAGGTCCAGCCATACTGTTGTGGGTCACGTGACCACCCCGAATTCCTGTGGGAGAGCCAGGGCCTTGGCTTGACCCTGAATACCCTCAGTCCTGAGGTGCTGGGAGAGCAGAGCCTCTCTTCGGTTCCAGCAACATTTTAGTTATTGTTTAGCTGATTGAGGGTGTGGTTCAGTCAGCCATTTGGTCTGCTGTTATGTTTGGCTTCTTGTCATCAACAACATTGGGTGGGGATTGTGTAGAAGTCACTCTAAACATGGAGTTGGGAGATGTGGCCTGAGGTTCCGGCCTTGCTATTTACCAGCTGTGACCTTGGCCAAGACTCCACAGGCCCTGAATTTCTTTACTTGCACAGCACAACTGCTGTCAGAGTAAAATAAAATAATGTATGTGAAAATACTGCATGGATTGCAGAGTCCTCTTACCTCCTGAAGGTAGATCGATGGATTGCGCTTTGGAAGAGGAATAGGTGTGGCTGTCTAGCTTTTATCCAGGTTGTTCTTGAATGCTTCCGGTATGCCTAGGAACTTATGTTCAGAAAGGAGGGAGCAATGCAGGTTTTGGGTCCAGCATATTCTCAAACAACTCTACTTTGTTGATTCAGCTGGTCTTTTTCTGAGGTCCTGGTTGTCCTTAGGCAAACCCAGAGATGTAACTAATCTGCTGAGACCTAGGAACTCACTCTTTTCCTTCATCCTTCAGTTTCTTCATCTGCAAAATGAGGGGAGTGGCCTGAAAGAGCCTTTTGTGTGAGGAAATGGTGACTATCTTCCCTTTTCTTTTTTCCTTTCTTCCTTGCTATAACCATCATTGTATAAGGTAATTTTGTTTCCTCTTTTAAATTACATAGGACAAAAGAATCAAACTATGATATATGTCATAAAGAAACCCATCCTGGGTAATTAAAATATGCTCAGAACAAAAGAAAGTAGTATGTATTAAAAAATAAATGTTTGGATAGTGGGGGGGGCGATACAGTAAGTAATAGTGAGCCTCACCATTGAGCTCTGATGTGCCTTTGAGACCTAACTGTACTGAAGACATCTGAGCCATGACAAGCTGTTAAGGGCGAGTATCAGATCGCCTTTCCCCTAATGCACAGACCTGACACTGCTTTGTTCTGTAATCACTCAGAGCTGATCATCTATGATGAGGACGTCTGTGTCTCACGCATCTGGGTACCTCAAGGAGGCAGAGAGAGAAAGGAGGTAGAAGTGGGCAGAGGAGTTCGTGGTAGCTCAAATGCCACTCTGTGAGGGCATGAAGGATGGATAATCTTTTAGCTTGAGGCAATAATCACTTAGGACAGGGAGAAGTCTTTTGCCAGAAGGAGAGATCCGAGTCACTGTGCTTCTGGGTCTCAGAACTATCCATCCATCCTGTTGTTCTCAAGTTGTTTATCTGAATTTTGCTAGTAGAGGAGCTCGTCTATCATGAATGGACCTGAGAGCCTGGCTTTTCTAAGATCAAGCTATATTTCTCAGTGACATATTTCTATTTCTTCCGTGTTTTACTGCTTGAAGATACAAAAGAGAATGACACATGCTTCTTATAGCTTGTTGTGGAGAAGGCGTATGAATGGCCTTGGTAGTGAGTGGGAACCAGTGGCTACCGTGAATACTGAGTTTCTTGGAGGCTCATCCGTGGGATGCTGAAGAGGTCCTGAAGTCATTTGAAGGATTGTAGGAGGCTTCAAAATGCAATAGTAAGAAGGGGCAGGCTTGTGTGATTGGCTGACCATTCAAGAGTGCAGCCATCTGCTGTAGAACTGACAAATCTGTTGTCAATCCTTTCAGTAGCAATACATGTGGAAATTCTGGTGACCTGGCTTTGACATTTCTTAGTACAGCCAAAGACACTCACCTTGGGTACATTCTGTAAGCAGAAGATCAGTACTCATTTAAATGCCCCATGTGTAAGTGCTGTTTCAGGATTAAAGTTGGGACATGACCGACAGCTTTAGGAGGTAATGACAAGCTAAGGAGCAAGTTGGTCCAAGTGGGTTTGACCTTGCCATTCCTGGCATCCCTACCTTGAGAAGCCAGTGTGTCCCATCCTCTGTTATGACTTCACCATTGATTGACTTCACTGCGGAAATTGCATTGCTGAGCACTTTTCTAAGGCTTAAAATGAGGGAACCACAAAGTGTCCACTTGAAACATAGCCCAAGAATGGCAGTTGCCCTGCTTTGATGCAACAGTAAATTGCCCAGGTCATAGTCTCTACCTTCCCCTCACTTGTGCATTTGCTTGAATTCAAGGTGAGTTTGCTGGTCATTCTGGGACTCTTTGTCAGTAGGTAATATGGATTTCACAACTCAGGCTTTTGAAAATAATTACCACAACTACCACTTGTCCTCCTTCTCTTTTTCTTCCCTTCCTCCTTTCCCTCCTCCTCCCCCTGAACTTTTATCTCCACCTCCTCTTCACCTCTTTCTCCTTCTTCCAAAGGTGAAAAATATTTTTGTTTAAAAAAAATGTTTTCCTAAGAAATTTAGATTGCACAACAAAGGGACCCCTCACTGTTTACAGAAACATCCTGAAGCAGGAGAGAACAGGTGTCACGTGTATCTGAACGGCCGGTCTCAGCCATCAAAAGCCTCAGCACTGCCCAGCACCCTGCCTGGCTGGCGTGGCTGCCTTCCAGTGGCTTCCAGTCTTCCGTCTGTGCCTTCAGCACCCAGGTCTCTGTGGGAGGTTTCAGAGCCATGCAGCCTTGTGGCCAAGTCTGGCAAGTGGCTAAAGAGACCGGTCTTTGGAAGCTGGGATGTGAGCCAAGAGTGGGGCTCCCCACCCAATATGTGTTAACCATCTAGCTCAACCTATTGCTGGCCAGTGCAGGAGGCATTTTTATGTTGTGCTGCCCCGAGTTTTATGAAAATGTATCTGAAGTCTGACTTGTTTCAGGAAGTGCAGAGCAAATTAGTTAGAGAGTGGATTGGATTAGCCATCTTAACTTTCAATGAAAGTATCCTTTATAGGAAGTAACAAGATTTGGGGACTTATTTTCCAGTTGTGTGTATTCTGTGACCAGCAGCTGTCCCCCTGGTGCTCCAGGGCCGTTCTTTTCACTGTTCTCTTGGTGGCTCGTGACCCCCTCACTTTGCCTCATCTGCTCTTCCTGTCTGCTCTGTCTTCAGAGATGTTCGGTGGGCGTGGATTCCTCTTTCAACTTTTAACTGTGCTGTGACTCCTCATGTTACTTCTCCAACTTGTGTGTTATCATTGTCAGCCATGGACAAGAACTTTACGTGGCTGTGTCGCTGTGTTGTTCAGGTGTATTCCTCCACTGTGATCCTCGTGGTTGTCTGGTACCTCCAGACTCTTCTGCAGAGGGCTGTGGAAGATGTCTGCAGTAACCTGTGTCTGCTGATGGAGCAAGGGGTCACAGGAGGAATGTGGTGGTGAAGTCCAGCCAGTTCTGGCCCTAGCCTTCTCTATATCAATCTCTTAAGTTCTCTCTGAAGCTTTCTTGTACTGAAAAGGTTATTTTGTCTGTATTGATTAAATAATTCACATGGTATATTCCAACTCCAAAAATCCATTACTTGATTCCATGAAATCATATTCCTCTGACTCTGTAGACTTAATCTTTACAACTAGTTAGAGTCATAGAGAGAGAACAGATTGAAAAATAGAGAAGACTGTGTAATGTGAATGGTAAACTATATCAAAACAAAATTAGCAACAGTACTTATAGTTTGTCCAGGTGAGGAGTGTATGGAAGGAGGAACATTTTACAGTCTCTTGCGGTCTTGCGTGGCTATTTAAGGTGATTGGTGTTTTGTGTTGCTCTTCTATGGAAGCACCATCCAAAGACTGCTTTTCCTCAGTGTGGTTTGACTGATGATGTGAAGAATTTGTTTTGAAGTGCCACTTGCACCTGTCCCAGAACGGGCAAAGGGGAAAGTGGGGATAGCAATGATCCTCTTTCCTTGGCTGTGTCTTCTCCACGCTGTTCAGAGTTCTTGCTTCTCACTGGGAAACAGAAGTGAGAATCCCTGCCTCTGAACAGAACAGGATTGCAGGAGCTCAAAGGCCAGACGATTCTCTTGATTCCTAGTCACTCAGCTGGACAGGGTGGGCATCAGTTTTAGTAGAAGCATTTCCTCCTTTTAGAATTGGAGAAGTCAGCCTACGGTTTGCAATGGGGAGCTGGAGGTTTTCTTGTATTTCTCTTCAGGGCTTTAACTTGCGTATGTCCCCCGTTTCTGAGAAGGCCCCACCTTTTAAATGAGGTCGTGAGGTTAGGCAACATTTAGGTTTGTTTCCAGAGTCAACATGCCAGGAGCCTGCACTTTCCTCTTTTCGAAACAAGACCACTGACAGGGACTGGCGGGGAGGGAAAGGGGTTCGGAGCACTTGGGGTTGCAGATGCTCTGTAATTGCCCTGGTAGCAGAGGCTGTCTTGATTTTTGAACAGCACAAATTCCACATTACCACAAAATGTTGTAAAATTGATTGTTCCTTTTCGTCAGCATACTAATTTTGGTGCTTTTAAAATCGGCCTCAGCAGTCTGCAGTGCTCTCTGTGAGGGTCACAGACTTCCAGAAACATTCCTGGTCTCCAGTGAAAGTTTTCCGTCGTGGGAGTGGAACTTCTGAACTATTACTACTTCCATGAGGGAAATGTCTTCCTCTTGGGTATTGTGGAAACTTTCCTTCTAGTTTTCCACTTTGTGTTTCCTCACTTTGTCTTCTGCAGAAACATCTGGGACATTCATCATCCCAAAGCCCATGTTAAAGTCTTTGGACCTTCACTCTGAATGAGCGCACTTGAGCCTCGGAATGAGAATGAGCAGGAGGCATCATTGTTTCTCCTGGGAATTCTTTGCTTTGCCTTCTTGTTAAACACAGTACCAATCAAAACATTTGTGTTGCTGCTGATAAGGCTCAACACACACATTCAGTTGCTTATTGAGAATATTTTCTGCTCTTGATGACATCTGAAAATCTCCTTTTCTTTCTGTCTTGAAGTTCCACTGTACAGCTTTGGAGTTAGCAGAAGATACCACCTACCCCATCCTGGAGAACGCTTTCACCTAGGCTCAGGCCACTGGGAAGCAGATTGATATGCATGGACATTAGTTATCTATGCTCTTGGTCAACAGGATTTCATTTATGGATTTAAAAAGAAGTAACAGTTTCAGTGCCCTCTGCAGTAGCTTCTGCTGTCAGATTCTTGGACTAGCTGAGTCATTTCAATTCCTTCCTTCTGTGTGTTTCTAACTGATGTGGTTGTAAGGCCTGTGAAACTGCACTGTGGCCAGCTGGGCAGGAGAAGAGAGTCCAAGGCTTCTGGTGCCTCCCAGCTATGCCTGACACCACCCACAGGACATTGATGTCCTGGTTTTGGGTCACCCACAGCTTAGAAGTGTCTGTCTTGTAACCCCTAACTTTATCTCTGAAGTGGTGACTGAGGAGTGTGTTGCCATCTTGCTCATGTGATGTAATTTGGAAACTCAAAGAGGACTGTGTCTGTGGGATGGTGCAGCTGCTAACGGTGTGGAAAACTGTCTGACGAGAGGGTGGCGCCTCTGTGGATGTGACTGTCTCTCACAGAAAGTGTCTGTGCAGATGCCAGATGCTTCCAGGAGCAATATAGACTCAGAATGATCATAATGAAACACGCTTTTTATTTAGCAAGAAATATTCTAATCTGTAAGATTTTATGGTTTTATTTTTTTTTTCTTTTAGAATATAATTACCTTTACATGGGAACTTTATTCTGTAGAACTAATGAGATTTTAGAAAAGGTGGCCAATCTGTGAACGACTCTGACATGCTTTGAGCCATCCTTGGCTAAACATTCTTAGATTCGAGTAAGCCTTTTCCAGAACTGCAGAATGAACTGGTCATTGTAACCAACTTTGTGTGGAACAGTTGTTCCAGATCCCAGCCCTATAACATCATCATTTTCTTTATTCCCATAGTAAATGCTATGCAAACCAGCTTATTCTAAAAGTTGTACTGTTATTATTTTTTTTTTCTGATTAAAATCTTCCAGAGCAAAGGTGCTGGATTAGTGCAGTTTCACTTCTTATAAGTTGTTTTTGTACTCATAACTTTTCTAGTAATACCTCTTATTTTTTTACCCCAAGGAGCAGCTTATCCTATTCATTCTATTTAAAGTGCAGTAGGGATTGTGGTTGGAATTGCAAACAAATTCACTGTGTCCTAGTTTGATTTTCCTAGATTTAGAATATTTTCACTGGAAGGGATTCAGTCAGTTTGGATTCAAGGATGCAAAATATAAGAGCTATAAATCATCGTATTTAGCCAAGATAAACCAAGTTAAATTATTTACACTAATGGGAGGAAAGGTGTGAGATCCTCTAGGAGTCAATAAGAGAGTCTTTGACATTATGGAAGTTTTTGCTTAGATGGAAAACATTTGTGAGTTGCAGTATGTGACCAGGGCAGCACAAAGGATGAAAAGATTACTTGGGGAGGAGAGTTTGTCTGAACGCCAAGAGGCCAGAGCAGCAATCTTAGATGTGAGGACCCAGCATGGGGGAAATTCCCAGGAGCAGCACCAAAACTGAGAATTCTGGATTTGTTTTGAATGTCATTGTGAGACGGCATAAAAAGAAGTAAAGTAGTATGGGTGAGGAACCAGCTCAAAGCTAGGCATTTTTTTGGGAAAAGGTTAAAGATAAGGATAGTATCCAGATACAACATGCCTTACAAAACTTCTTTTTGTTTAACTGTCCCCTTCTCATAGAACCCCACAGTTTAACCATTAACTTCTTGGCCAAGTCCCCCGCTTTGTGTGTGTGTGTGTGTGTGTGTGTGTGTGTGTGTGTGTGTGTGTGTATGCATGAATTAGTTCAAGAAAAAGATCAACTTGTAAAAAAAATTCATCCCTTTTAGAAATCTCAGGACAAGAGAGGAAAGGAACTCCTTTTATTTCCTTCCTGCAATATCTTCATATTTGAAGAATGATTATGAGAACTCCTATGGATTTTCCTCTGAGAAGGTACACTTTTTAGGTAATTGTGGGAAATCAGTATGAGTAAAAAGCACAGTATTGAAGGTCTTTCTACAATTACATTAAAACTTAGAAACTAGTTCTCAAGTGCAGTATGTTGAGATAAGATCCTTCATTTGTTTTTGTTTTTAAAAAATCATTTCCTGACAGTATTGCCTCAAACAGAAATAAAAAACAAAACAAAAATCCCAAGTACAACTGTTTCTAAAATATCTACAAAATTATATTCTCAGCTACTTGGGAGACTGTGGTATTAGGATTAAGAGTTCAAGGCTAGCCTGAGCAACTTTGTGAGACTGTATCTCAAAATAAAGAACAAAAAACAAAACAAAAAGCAGGAGATGAGGTTGTCAATCTGCAGTAGAGCACCCATGGGCTCAGTCCTTGGTACTACCAAAAAAGTTCCATAATGCCTGCTTTCTGGAGTTATGTGGTGCCACTGTGATATGGGAAATATTTACTTGGCGTCTGGAACTAGTAAGAATGCAGTAAAAGTCAGCCATCATCCTCAGAACCACATGCCTTTATTTTAGCGTCCTTTTCATACTATTTTCTTTTGTCACAAAGCTAGATTAGCAACAACAGAGAGCACTACATCACTTTTCCCTTTTCTACATTATACATATTCTTCGGCTAGGGATGGTAAGTAAGGACTGAAATTATACCTCTGAGCTGTTATCAGAAGAGGAGAAATCACTAGAGAGTGCAGAGTTCTGTGCAGTATCTTTCCAGGTAGGAGCATTGTTTTTTTAATTAATTTTTATTGGTACATTATGAATATACATCATCATCGCTTTTGGCATTGAGAGTTTGTACCAGAATATGACATGACTTGATTCTCATTTTGAGAAGTATTGTTTTTAATGTTTCTCTTGTTAAGTAAAGATGTGGTGAGGAAAAACTGGAGAAACTCAACTATTGAGTCACTGCCTCAGATTCTTAGGTATGGTGGTTCTAATTCATCGTGCTGCCCCTGGTTTCTGTAGAGCACTGACTTGACCATATTCTCTGTAACCCTAATGATGATTCCTTTATTGTTGATTGATCACGGTAGCAGAGACACAGGCTTCAAAAATGGCTGTTCATTGACTATGGATAAACAACACGGAAGCCATTTCCATGTCCAAGTGAATAGGAACATTTGCAGGTCTCTGCTCATGCCTGATCTGGTCAAATGATTCATTCTCCTCCTTACCTTATTATATTTTAGAGTAGATTGCCTGAGTGGGCCTTGCACTCCTGGGCTCATAGTCCTCCTGCCTCATCTTTCCAAGTAGCTAGGAACACAAACGCACACTGTACTTTCACTTTCTTTTTCCTGGGTGTCTGTTTATGTCTAAAACTTTTGCTGAAGAGCTCTCCTTGAGTGGATGTTAAAGGTCTAGAGTGTATCAGTTAATAGTCCAATTAGTGAGAGCCATTCATCGTAAAACATCCAAATTGCTCTGAGAGAGAACCAAAACCTACTTTCCGTTTAGGACCCAGGTGCTGGTGTTTTCTGTCATAGTACTACTCAGAGTAATCTCTGTGCCATATAAACTTGGGAACTATAGTCTTAGTGCTGTGTCAGCCTTATGGGAATTCACCTGGTGATGCTCTTAAAGTAGACGTGATTTTGACCCAGGCTGCTCTGTGTGGGGGCAGGTTGCTAGCTGGCGGGAGTGGACTCAGTCTCACTGGCAACAGGCTCCAGGCTCTACTTCCTTCCTGGTGTTCTAGACATTTGAAATCCTGGTCCATATGGGAGGATGGGAAAGCTTGCTGGATTGTTGGCCTTGGAAACTGCAGAGGGGCCCTCCTCTGCCCTTTGGTTCTTGTGACTAGTGTGTAGGCTTTCTCTGTGTGCTCTTCTTAAGTCTTCCTTGGCCTTGTGTATTCTGTTTAGGAGTAGAATAGGTTCTCATTGATCACAGTAAGGGGTCAAGGATGCTTTATTTCACACATTGGAATTTATTTTGTTTTCCTCGTATGTGCCTTCAGTCAGTTTCCCACCCAGGTGTCGTGGTTTGGTTGGTTTGACATAGATTCTTCTGTCCCCTCTGTCGGAGGCTTCTTGGTGACTACAGATAAGGACCGTTCTAAAGCCTCAACGAATTTTGGCCTTCTTTGTCATAGCTGAGTCACCCATGCATGACTGGTTGACCTTAAGGGCACAACTCCGCGAAGTCCAGCCACTCTCCAGCCACTCTCCAGCATCCTTCTGCTCACGTCGTTCACACAGTCCCTGCCCTTCCTTTATGCGTTTCCACGTGAGAACAGAGAGCTCCTTCCATCATGGCAGGCAAGGGTGACACCTCTACAGTAGTGGGTTTCAGAATTCAGGTGTGCATTTGTATATGTGTGTGTGTTCAAATAACAGATACCTTTTAATGTACGACAGGACACTCAGTTTTATTGGCTGGTTCTACATAGAGCTACTTTGTCAGGAGCCTGAATGGAGAGGTGCTGAGCCCTGTTCTCTGGGCTTCCTCCGCACTCTTGATATACTGTTTTTTGTTTGTTTGTTTTTGTCTTGATTAGAAACACATGATCCCCCTCAGTTTTTGTGGCATACTGTGCAGGCATACACTATATACACTAGCGAGCTGTAATTCGTAGGCCAGTCTACTAAACCAAACCACTGGTGTAGGTGCTTCCTAACTACCACAGGCAGAACTGCCGCTGCTGGCTGTGGGTTCCTCAGCTGGTTTCAGTTATAAACATGATTTTTTTTTTTCTTTTGGCCCAACAGAAATCACAGGGCTTTCTTTTGTTTTCTTAGGTTCCTGATTCACTACTTTAAAAATAGACCATACTGTCCTAATAACATTACTAGGTATGTTGGATGTGGAATTTTAGAATCCAAAGGGGTGCTCATCTAGCCTTCTACACGCTGACACATAGCACTGCGCAGATGAATGAACTGAGGCCAAAGAAATGAAGATGCTTGTGGAAAGTCACCCAGTCGGTGATGGTGTTGACTCAGGCTTTAAACTCTCTCTCTTCTTTATATATCATGTAGCTTCAGACTGTCACCAGCATGTAGTCCCCTCTGTGACACTGTTTGTGAACCTGTTCCACTCTCCTAACACCATGTTAACTAACATTTTGCTTCGAGCGCTTGAATGGCAGTGGAAAGAATAAAGCAGGGTTCATTGGGGATCTCACTGAAATTGTTGTTTCCGCTTAGCTGACCAATGAGGGCTCATTTCCGGTCAGCAGAATATATGCATCAGTCCCTAGGTCATCTTGACATGTTTGCCACACACGTTTGGAGATATTTTAGCTTAGTTCCCTGTAGTCTATTCTTAGAGTGATTGAGAGTATTCAGCATAGCTGCTTAGAACCAGGTAGGCTGACATAGTCACTCAGCTCTTTGGCTTATTCACTTGGTGATCACATTCTTTTGAAATACTGCACAGTAACTTTGCTGACGACTCAAAGCACAGAGATTACCAGTAGGAGACTTACTCAGCCATGGAATAACTACTTTTACTGAGCACAAGCTATTATTTTATTCCTCTGTGTCACAATATAAATGATTATGTGGAAGTACAGTATGTGGGAGGAGAGGAAAGTTTGTACGGAGTGATGGCAGCGCATTGTCTGTCTCTGTGAATCACGTGGGTGAGATAACCAGAAAGTATTGCTAAGTAACTACCATGTCTGTCAGTCCACTCTCATTGGCTGTGTGGGAGGCGGGGAGACTAGAGTGCGGAGCTGGGTCCCTGTCATCAGTGTGTCCTGGGAGAGCTACCACCAAGCTCACCTCGCTGTGGGTGATGAGTAAGACCCATTCACATTGGAGTTCAGTGTTGAGTCGCCGGATGGCAGGCAACGCCTGTGGTCAAGGCTCTGTTCCAGATCCCCCGGAGCTGCGCGCTGTCTGAGGACACTTGTTTCCTCGGTGAGTAAACCTGTCTCTTGCTGACACTTGCAACAGTCTTCCTCCTCATTATTGGCCTCGCCAGTGGCTGGCTGGAGCCAAGACTACACACGTACAGGAATGAGGAGTTAGTTGTGTGTAAAGAAAGCCAGGAAGAACCAATAGGAGATGTTTTGATGTGGAAGAAGCCAAGGATATTTACCTTTTGGCAATGGATCTTTTAAGAAGAAAACTGTGTCTTACTATTTATCATGCCTGAGAAAATGTCTTCCTTTAAAAATAAAGGAATATTTAGTTAAGTTTCTGTCTGTAATGGAAAGAATGTAGATGAATTAGAAATGTCTTTACTGCCCAAGATCTGATGAATTAAGAAAGCCAGAAACTGGTGAATTAACTAAAATTGAGAATATCAGAGGGCTTGGGAGTGGTGTGCATACTAAGTCAGGATTCCTGGAAGCATTTGGAGCAGCAGCCTGGCTGTTTGGGGAGAGTTGAGCACAGGAAGTGTTTTGAAATTAGTTCCCTTTCCAAAGCCTCACCCTTCTACTTGGTGCAGTTAGCTTTGAATTGTCTGCAGTGCTGTTAACATGACAAGCTCATTTCATCAGGCTTTTCATTTGTAGCATATTCAGAGACTGAGCACGAAGAGTACCAAGGCCCAGTTATAGAATCTTTTGGAGGTGCAGCCAACTGGCACAAGTTTCGAGTCACTGAAAAGGTTAGGTTTTTACGTACGACATTGTGATACTTAGAAAACTGAACTTTGACTGGCATGTACTTAAAAATGTTTTCCCAACTGTATTTGTATGCTTTTTAAAGAAAAAAGATACATATATTGATTAATAATATTTAAGTTAACTGATCATAAAACTATGTTTTCCAAAAAAGATACAAGAGGAGATGGTCAAACTGTTTCCTTTTGAGAAAAACCATCTCCTTTATTTTCAGAGTGGTAATGCAGCAATAACCTTCAGGTAATTTTTCATATTTAATGTTTCTTGTCCACACCACAAAACTATAGCTTTCCACAAAATCAAAACTGACACTCTAATATTATTGTCAGATGGTTGTTTTAGAAGTCAGAAGTCTTGCTCAGGGATCTGAGATGAATTTTAGGTGCAGGCTGTGTCAGCTGGCATCATATATAATTTCACTGTATTATCGCATTAACTATGTGATTCATTTGGTAAATGAAGTAAATAAAGACTGTTCACAATTATGTTCTTTGCTAGAGAGCACTGTCGTACGTGGCAGGTATTTAGATCAGTCCTGTATGATTTCGCTCCCAGAGTGACTATCCCTTTAGCTGATAGCTGTCCGCCCAGTGTATACACATGACGTCTCTAAGACAAAACCAGATGTTGATCTGATCACAGTTAGTATAAACACACTCTTGTTCTTCCTTGCAGCAGAGACTTACTTGAAAACGTTGGAATAGAACAGTGTTTTTAGAGTTTAGTTTCTCATTGCATTACTCTATATGTTTATGATCTTTTCCCAGTTGGTCGTAAAGCATCAATTACTGAGTAGCTTGGCCTAAAAAGCTTTGCTTACTCCTACTTGTGAGAATAACACCATTCAAACAGAGAGGAAACATAATCAATTTCTGTGAAAGTGCGTTCTGATTTTTATTGAACTCACTCCTCTCGAAGTCTTGTACGACGTTGTTTACTTTACCTGGGTGATGTATTAGATGGCATTTTCATGGAAGCAAATGAGTATCTTGTAAAGTTGAAATGTCAGAGTATTGGCATATGCCCTGACTTGTTTGGCATGAAGCAGTGAAGTCTCGAAGGACAGGGGCCCTGGACCAGGACCAGGGAGTGAGTGAGGGCTTGGTCACGGCCAGTTTCAGAGCATCTCATGTATGTGGCTTTTACTTCTGTATGTGGCTTTTACTTCTGTGCCTTGATTTTCGCCTGCGGTATGCTGTCCATTGAGTTGTTGAGATTATACTCACTGTGTCACTGCCGAGCTTCTGTTTCTGGCTTTTGAGTGTACCTGTTCACTCCTGGCTGATGGACCTCTCTCTTGTTCCTCTGTGTGTCTCTGGATGTTCTGGGTATACAAGTATGAGTCTTACCACCAGGTCCTATCAGAGACAGATTGAGCAGGATACGCATATAGTATATACTTAAAAAAACAAATTTAGTTTATAGAAGGAAAATATATAATAATTACAGATGACTAAAGAAGCACAGAGTAAACTTATTAGCCCATTAAAAAATTAATATTGCTACCATATAATACATTTCCAACCTGTGTGTGTGTATGTGCACACACGCACATGTACATGTGTATGGGTAGATATAAATCTCTGTAAATTAGTTAGTGCCTTCTTGTATTCGGTGGTGTAAGTGTATCAAGTTTATTTCAAATGAATGACTCCCTAAGTATGATTCAGACACCATTTATGGTATATGAGATAAATGTGAGAAATATATGAATGGGTTCGATTTTAATACTTACATATTTATTATAGTGTGTATTTTGAAGCTACAACTAGCACATCAAACATGATTTCATCATTGCAGTTATTATGGGAGGCCTTTAAGTGTTAGGAGTTCCCAGTAAGTCTTCAGCTTCTTTCTCATTTGATGATTTTACCAAGTCTTTAGTATGCAGTGCCCAATGATCTGTTCAGCCCTACCTTTCAATACATTGTCAGTCTTTCAAAATTAATGATCATTTCTCTGTTGAGCCAGGTCCTCATGGTTTATTACAGGATCTCCTCTGCCATGTTTTCCAGTGTTTTCTCAGTGCGTTGGCTTCCCAGCCCCCACCTGAGTAAGAGCTAGAGTGCTTCCCGTGACCTGCGAGTCCTCACATGCCTGCTCCACCTCCACACCCAGCCTCTGGCTCACATCCTCCCACTTTCCTTGTGCACACTGCTTTCCTTGCACATATGTCTTTGCTCAGCCTTGTGCATGCTGGACTTCCCTCCCCTTGGTTCTGTGGCCTTGTTTTCTTTTTCTTTTTTTTAAAAAATCTTCTTTTAATGTTCATTCTTCAGATGGATCCATGGCCTGAACCCAGGTCAGCATTTTGGGGGGAGGTTCCGGGTTTGAACTCCTGAATAAGGCACCACTGAGCTATATGCCTGCTCCTTTTAATCTCTGTTTCATTTTAAAATTCTCAGACAGGGTCTTAGTCGTATAGGTAGGTCTCGAACTTATAGTCCTTCTGTCTCTGTGACTATCAGTCTGGAGTCACATCACTTCCCCAGGGCACATTCCTAAGGATCCCTTTCTGGTAGACATTTGTTCTGCTCAAGAGAAAGAGAAATAAGAACATAAGCTGACTTAATGGTCAAGTAAATTAGTCTATGGGCTACAGGATATACGAAAGTCATGAAGATGATGCGTGATATTTGATAAACAATGAGTAATCTTCAATTTTTTATTAATATTATTAGAGTAAATGCCTTTAAGATTCTTTGGATATAGTTTATTTGTTACTATTTCTTTAAAATGAATACTTGGAAAGGTAGCTGGTAGTTTTTTGGGGTATGCACTTTTTTTTTAGAGTGATTAGCACTAGAACGTTACCTGGCATTTCTGCCTCCAGTATAAATGTCCAGATTTCTTCCTACTTATTCTCTGTTACTTCAGGCTCTTCTTATCTTTGCCAAGTGAACTGAATGCCTTCGCCTGTCCCTCTATGGGCGTCTAATTTTTGTCTGTGTGTCTCTTTTGGTTTCACATCTGCTTTGGTTCAGGCTCCGATTGCAGTGGAGTGAAACACAATTGAATTAGTGTTGTTGGTGCGCTGCGAAGCGCCTGGTTTATATCCAAGGCCAGAGCGCCAGGGCAGTCAAACCTCTCATAGGTAGCACTGGGGGGTCTGCTGCCGGCTGCTGTTTGTCTAGACTTCTTGTTTCTCTCGTGGCAGCTTTGCTGTGCTGTAACTCACTGCTCCATCTGGCACTGATGTGCTTTGCCGTATGGTTCAGTTCCTACTTCACATGAGGCTTCAGTGCAGGTCCTCATCACAGTCTAAGTGCCAGGGAAGCTGCATAGATTTCCAGGGCCGAGCAGTCTGTTGATTTACTCGGCTCTCACACCTTATCCAGGCACCTGAGACCAGGACAGAGGCTTGAGACACTTAGGTCCCGTTTCTTCCAGAAGATGGGGGTAAAGTAGCTTCTCCCGGCAAAACCCAGTGCTATGATATTCAGGACAGCATCTTGCCAACTCTTGGGCTTGGCATATTTGGTTTCCTTTTGTGAGTATCCCAAAGTCCTTCACATAGGAGGACAGTACTGTCCTCTGTCTCATGGGTATTATCTCTGTTCATCATTTTAATTTTGCCTGGTGGTATTACCGTATAATTAAATTTGTTGATCAAATTATTATTTTGCTAATATAAAGTTAGAAGTACATTCTCTGTAAGGGAAGTATATATTGAACTTTGTTTTTCTTCTAGTTATTTATCTGTTTTTCCCCTTTGAATTACTCATATTTTAGGGGGATTTTAGAGAAAATCAAATACTTGTTCTAGGAGGGTAGTGTTTGTCTGAGTCAGGAGTCTCTCCAAGAAACACAACCAATAGACTATGTATCATTATAGGAGGGGTTTATTGGTTTGGTTTACATGATCAGAAAGCTCGAGGGTCTACCGTGCCCTCTGTAGGCTGGAGGTGAGGAAAACAGGAAGCTACTGAGTCCAGGAAGCTGGGAGCCTCAGAACAAGAGACCCATGATGCACCCTGGTCTGAGGCTGACGGCCTGAAAGCACCATGCAGAGATTCTGGTGCAAGTTCACACTGAAAGGCGCAAGAGTCTGAAGTCTCAGGCCCCTGGCTTCCATGAGTTACAAAAAGCAAACCAAACACACCCATGGAAGAAGAACCAAAAGTGCTTGGGTGAGCTTTGCCCTTCTTCAGCCTTTTAATACCACCCTGGTTCCAGCCTACTGGATGGCGCCACCCACATGCAGGGCGTGTCTTCATTACCCAGTTAGCTAACCTACACGCCAGTTACAGAGAAACTCACGAGTATGCTTTACCACTTTTCTAGTCATCCCTGGTGAGTTAACACAAATCAATCTTCCCAGTGTTTATTTGGTTCTGATTTACTCCTCTTAACAAAAATTGTAGAGCTTTCCTTTTTTACTTCTGTTATTTTCTTGTTTATTTCTGGCTGTTATAAATTTTATTCTCAGTGGAATTTTGTTTAATTGTTTTCAAAGTTGTACTTCAGGAATTACTAAAGTTTTTGTTTTATTTATATTTCTTAGCTGACCATTGTAAAGTTTTGACTTCATTTACTTGATAGTTTAAGGCTTTATATGTGAACTGTCAGAACATTTGCAATTATCTTATTTTTACTGTTCGCTGTCTCTTTCATGTTTTTAATTTATTTTGATTTAGAGTGAGGAAAGGAATAACTGGAATGTAGTACGTTTTATACTGGTTTATTTTGTCAGTAATAATTATTCTGACTGATCAGAATGCTTTTGTACTCACACAGCAAATATAGGAATCTGAAAGTTCCTGTCTCGACCCAAATGATTTTCTCCAGGGTTTAGATTAGAACCTGAGCATCACATTTGCCATTTACTCTTTTTGGTCAAAGCCTTATCTCTGGAAAGTTCCTGTTAGTCCTCCCTCTAACATACTATACCTACTGCTGCATGTCGTGGGTTTAGTTATCCGCTTGTTTTCTGATGATCGAAACTGGCATAGTTAGTAGGGTAAGTGGAGAAACGAAACGGAAAGGGTGTTGATGGTGACGTCAGCGCGGACCTTTAGAATGAGGTAGCTGTTTGCCTCCAGCTTTTTCACCTGTCCTGTGTTCTGTGCACGACCTCATCTCCATCCCATGAGCTTTGGCCGTTGAGAGCTTCTTTTGGCTTTTAACATGTCTTGTTCTTTGCCTGGAACGTCACTGCTTACCCCTTATTTGTGACATTCTGGTGCTTAATGTCAGTTTTAGTCCCACTTTCTCCCAGGAGACTCATTTCCTTAGCCCAGCTTATGCATCCTACAGGATGCTGTTAGTGCATCTTGTGTTTTGCTTAAAATAACATTACTATAATTGCTTTCTAAGATCATCTCTCATAGTCCTCACATGTAACCTCCGATTCCAATGCCAAAGAGTGTAACTGCCTCGATGACCATTGTTTTGGACATACACGAAATCATTCAATAAATCTTTCCTAAGTTAATGGTTAAAACAGGAGTGGAGGATGGAGTTCTACTCCTTATCAGCAAATTGAGAGGCTGCAGGGAGTTGTCTGGATGGGCAGATGCTGGGTGGGAAATGAGTGAATGGAAGAGGGGAAGAGACAGTGTATATCTGATAGAAACGTTTCTCTGTTACTTGGATCTGAACTTTGCAGAACTGAAGGAGAGACTTCTGTTCACTGGAGTCGAGCTCAGAGTTTTGACTGATTTGAAAGGCAGCTTCATGCGTAGATGCAACTCTGTGCAACCTTAGAGGTGAAAGAGATATAACTCTGTGCCTTATGTTTTTATATTTTAATTTCTCCACTCTTCACAGGTGTCATAAAGCATTCACTGAGCTTTTTATAACATCTGAAGTGTCAAGGGCGCTCATAAAATTCGAGAGCTCCACCTGCAATAAAGACTATATCAGAGACTCAGAAGCCGTTTAAAGGGCAGGGGCCGGAGGAGTGTGTACAAGGAGTTAGGACTGGGCATTGTTTTGCTGGTGAAAGAAAGCAAAGCCTCGTGAGTCCGGACCGTGCCAGTGTTTGAAATTATTTCCAGAAGTGAATAGAAAATTACATAGTTCCAAACGTATCTTCTCATAGTTGTGTTTTTCATACATCACGTTTATTCTGATACCATAAATTATGAACTGTGAACTCAGAACTGGATATGGCTGGAAGACAGAATATGTTTTTGGTTTATGTTCTGTATCGTATATTCATACTGATGTTTTTGTGGGGAGCCAGGTGTTGTATGTGTTTTGCTAAAGATTGGACTTGGAGAATCGAACAGAAGTGCAGAGTGACTGAGCTGATTTCATGAGAAATCACAACACGCTTAATAAGGATCAGCAAGTTCACACTGCTGATTCTAGCAGATTAGATTGATGTGGCACTGCATTTAAATTCTGAGCAATCCGAGAGCTACACAAGGACACTGATTTAATCCTTTCTGGGTCAGGAAGCTGAGATGTTAAGCAGTTTGTCTGGGACTTTCAGCTTCTTAGCTTCAGAGCCAGCTTAATAGTAAGACCTGGACTGTTGTGTGCCCTGGACTCAGACACTTCTCTTTTCCCATTTTACAGATGAGCAAACTGAGTCATCGATGTTAAGTATATTTCCCCACTTCATACAGCTAGCAAAAGTCAGGAGTTATGATTTGAACCTAGAGTTTATAGCCACTAAGTTGTTTTTCCTTCACTCAGCTTTTGCAACTGGTAATTCCTGACAAGAAGAGTATCTACTGCTCTTTGCCCTCTAACCATTTGCTTTCGTGTAGCTCCTTCCCCAGTAAAAAATGGCTTCTGTGGATACTTTCTTCAACTGAACATTGATGGTGGCTTTTCCTAAACGTATCCTGCTGTGTCCCCAGACATGGTTTAGGTTGAAAATATCTGGCATATGGTTAAGGAATCCCACAACAAGAAACAGGTAACTATATGCCCAGACAGTGGAAGCAGTGCCCCTGGACAGAACTAGGCCTTCTAAAGAGGTCAAGGTCAGTGCAGAGTTGGGCGTTGGTCTTGCTGACCTTAGAGTTCTTTGGCTAACTCATTTCTGTTTTAAAGTTGGTTCAGAATCATCCTGTACAATTGAGTGATGACATGTATAGTAACCACAGTGTGTTTTGTTACTTATTAAATTTCTGCTGCTTTTTGTATGGCAGAAGATTATCTCTGTTACTCTTTTAATTGTGCTATATGTCTACTCTGTGTCCTTCTGGTCAGTAGCTAAGAGAGATGCCTGGGAGCTTTGGTTTATAAAACTTACTGGAGGCAAGATTCACCCACAGTGGATCAAGTGTAGTGCATTAGGGCTCGACAGTGGGAAGACCAAACCGAATGGGATCACATTCCAACACTAAGTAGCACTACATAACCATCCGAGGCCTGCGAGGCCCCTGGAGTTGAAGAGTCAGTGGGATCCAAAAGCCTCCTTTATTCAACAGAAAATTACTCAGATTTTGTATCTCTAGGGATTTCTAGAGTAAAATAGTGAGACATTTTTGCACAGCCAGGTCTATACCTTGGGAGGATTTTAAAATTTGGTTTATAAAAATCATATTTAAAATTTCTCTTGAATTAGAAGGCAGCTTTTCACTCATAAAATAGTATTTAATTTCAAGACAAAATTAATGAAGTATTCTGTTTGAGTTATAACAACGGTCAATTATACTGTAAGGTGATGCCAACCAAGTGTTTCTTATATACCTTAGACAGTCATTGAGTTGAGCTTTGAATAAGGAACAGATTTCTATATGCTAAAAATGATAAAGGACACTCTTGAGGCAAGGCGTCTGCATAATGTACGCAGGAGAAATATAGTGCAAATGAAGTTTGAGGCTTGGCCAGTTAGTGAGAACAAATCTGAGAACACTGTGTTAGCAATAGTGCAATAGACATATTAGAGAATATTATCTTGCATTTTATTCTGTAGGAATTTGAATGTTTTCAAGAAAGAAAATGATACTTACTGTACTTGTACGGAATTCTAAAAGAATAGTGTTGGATTGGAAAGAAGAGTGAGGTCTGTTTGATGTTGAATGTCTCTAAAAATTCCTGGACTTTATATCATCTGGAAACTTCCTTGCTTCTGTATTTTTTTTAGAAAATTAAAACTTTCTTCTTTCATAGTACATGTATATTGTAGGAAATATAAGGTAAGAGGACATTAGATTATTTAATGAACCAACGTGACTGCATTTAAGCGTTGATAACAGAAAAAGGTATCTTGGCAAATTTTCTTGACAAAGATACTTTAAACAAAAGGTAAACTATCAAATATTCAAAATAAAAATTCCAAACTGATCCCTTGTTGTGTACAAAAAGTATTATAGAATTTGTCTAACAAAAAGTATTATAGAATTTGTATGAGCATCGTGGACATTTCTCATTTCTGATACTATAAAGTCATCAGTAGAAAAACCAGCAACTCTTAAGGCTATAGTAAGTTTTTTTATTTATTACATTAACTTTATTTTATTTTAATTGCCATCATATTGTACAAACTTTTTGAGTATACTTTTTCTACAAATAAATTATTTGGATTGCTTTCTACAGTTGGTTTAGGAAAGATTAGTACCTGAGGATGATTTGTTTGCTCTGGAAAAATCTGTGAAAAGAAAATAACCACCAACCAAAGACTTTGAGGATTGGCTTATAGTTCTGTTGCTTGTAGCTTTTAATTATGCATTAACATGTTGGGTTGTTGAGTCTTCCATTATAAAAAATAAGGATAACCTTCAAATGCGTTTTGAGATTCAAGTTATTTAATTATGTGAAACATTAGGTGCTATGGTTTGTGTTTAAATGTTCCCCCAAAGCTGATTATGAACTGTAAGCTCTATGAACTATGAGCCAAATATTTCCTCGCTTCTTTAATCTTGAGTGTCAGGTATTTGTCTCAGCAACGAGAGAAAAGTAACTAACCCATTTAGTTATGTGAAACATTAGGATTTATTTTTTGTTTAAAAAATCAAACGCGTTGTTTAGCTCGTTCATAAAATAGAATGTTCTATTGCTTTTGATTAGTGGCTGACTAAAGACCCTGCTTGATTTACCCAGTTACCCACCTTGGAAGCTTGGACATGTACTCTTTCTTTCATTCAGTTTACCATGTGAAATTGGACACAAATTCAATCAAATTTACTTTTTCCTCACAGTTCTATTCTTCACGTTCTTTATGCATTTCTTTGTATGAAGCTCTTCTCACCTGCCACCTGGTCTTTGGCCTTTAAGTGGACTTCTGTCTTCAGTCTAGCCCTATTAACACTGTCAGAACACTTACTTGCAAACACTGTTTCAAACAATGGATAAATTCCAACTCACTTCATCTCTTGGAACTGGTCATTTTTCTCATCCTACTTTTACAGTCTTCCCCCTTTAGTCTTATCACAGTCTCCTGCAATGCTTGGGGTAAGTCTTGTAGTTGCAGATTTATACCTGTGTGACTTGGGTGTGCTCTTCACTGTGCGTGGAGAATCTTTCATCTCTGTTCACCTGCTAGATGCTACCTTTTGGGTTAGGGTCATCCAGGCTGTAACCTCTCCATCTGAATCTTTAGCGACTCCATTATTTCTGTCTTGTTGGTAGTAGTTTGCCCAAAGATTGTCTTCATTCTCCAGACTAGGGGCATTTTTGAAATTTGTTATAACGTGGGTCACTTTTTGATTGGCTCTCAAACTTTAGGTCAGAGATAGAGCTGGAAAAGTTATCTATGTAACAGTTTTCCAAGTAATTCTAATGCTTGTGTAATTTCATTTACTACCTTAGTATATGAGAGTTTTGCAGTAAAGGCAGGCCCTTCAAATTCTTATTTTGTAGGTGTTAATACATCTTCACAAAACATTCCTGGTGAGATTAAAACTATTGTAAAGTCTAAAATTGTGTGCATGCATATGCGTGTTCGTGTGTGTGTGTGTGTGTAGCTCTAGTTTTTAAAGCCTTAAGCACTAAAGGTTTTTTTTGACAGAAATTTTCTGGTGGAAATAGAAAAAGTATCTGTTGTCTCCTCTTTGTCCAGAGGCTGTACTAACAGGGTGATATTGGACTTGTTTGTTCCATGGGGCGCTAGGTTGAGATTCTGAATATTAGTGGTGCGGGTTGTTCCTTCGGGTATAGAGCACAGTGAAACAGTGAATCAACTTATCTCAGTATCCACATTTTCATTTTAACTGCTGTCCCAAAGCAGCGCACATTTCTTTATAGCGTTTACTGTAGATGATGAAGTGTGTGACATAAGCATTGATGGATGACCTTTGAATCTGTGTAGGGGAGTTGTGGGAAACTTTCCCGACTTCTTTTGTAAAATCAATATTTCTGAGAAGCAGAAACCATTAGAATCTTTACAAAATTACTTTAAGAGTAATAAACTACTTTTGAGTAGCCAACTTAGTCTAATCTTCATTAAAACCATTTATGTAAGATACTGTTATCTTTCTTATTTACAAATGAAGAGACTGAGTTCTATTTGAGACTTTAAACTCATAATTTTGTTTCTCCCATTTAGATATTTCACCTTTTTTTCATTTTTATTTGAGGTCTATATTAAGCAATGGATTGTTTCTTAGGAAAGTACTTTAAGATTGCAGACAGGCATGTTTTACTTCCAGTTTTGTGTGTAAGTAGCTTTGTGTCTTTTGGAAAATCACTTGGTCTGAGTCTTACTTTTTTCCCCATTGTGTTTATGGGGCTTCCTGGGCCTTCTTGCTGATGAACACAGATGAGTGTATGAGTGACTGTGTGGGTTTAGTGCAAAGCGCCGTCTGCAGTCGTAGTGGGGTGAGCAGATAGCAGCACCCTGACTGGCAAGCGTTTTCCCCATACTTTGGCGAGTTTAAAATGGTATCAATGGAGACTACTTCTGATAGTCTGTTCTTCGGTGTGAGATGACTAGCGTGTGACAGCAGTGTGACAAAGTGCTGCAACGTCATCCGCTGGGCGACATGGAGCTGGAGAGGTGGCACTGCAGCCAGTTGCAGAGTGTAGGTAGCACAGACCTCCTGCCACCTCTGCGGTACAAAGGGAGGGAGCACTTACACCTTTGCTGTTACTGCTACTTGACTCTTGCATTTTCATCTTTTTAAGTGGCTGGAGTAAAGATCTATTGGTAAGACCAATGAGAATTGATGTACAGGACATTTCAATTCAACTATAGTTGAAAGAGATTTTTTAAAAATGAATTTTAAAAATAGTTCCAACGTGAATTCTGTTGTCTTCAGACCCCGCAGGAAGAGGTGTGTCCTTCAAGTGGCAGTCCCAGCGTGGTATGTTTGTCTTGGCTTCTTGGCCAGTTTTTATCTTTCTCTTCTCTTTCTTTCTTTTCTCTGTCTGTCTCTCTCTCTCTCTCTCTTTCTTTCTTCTTTATAAAACTAGAATGATATTATCTTTATATCTCATAATTAGAAAATAAAGCTTACATAAGAATTCATGGAGCTGATTAATTTGCCTTATCATTTTTAATTGAACATGTGTGCCAGGAAGGAGTTAAGTAATGCCAGAGGCCAGGGGCTGGCCAAACAAACATTCCCATGCAGCAAACTTTAAAATATTGGGGCTTGGTTATCTGATAGATGTCGTTTACTTTTGAAGAAAAATGACATATATTTGGAGTTAATGTACTTGTGTGGCCAGTGTATTGGGCTTCTACAATGAATTTCATTCTGAAATGTCCATGTATTCTCTGAAGGTCAGAGAAAGTGAATGCAACTTGTTTTCTAAGACAACATCAGGCATACATTGTCATGTGGCAGATAAAGATTTGCTAAGTGGGAGAAAATGGCACAGGGGATATTGGCACAGGACACCGGTAAGATCACTGACACTCTGCATTGGAAAGTTGAACTTAACCATGGTTCCACTTTCCTCTTATCAAGAAAGAGTGCAGGTAGGGCCGGGGAGTTAGCTCAGTGGTTCCGGCGCCTGTCTTGCAAGCGCAAAGACCCGGGTTCGATTCCCGGTAACCACATAACAATACTGGGTGTGGAGACCCACGCCCCGCAGCAACCAATACCACAGACCACAGTGCCGGGCGTGGTGGCTCACGCCTGTAATCCCAGCACTCGGGAGGCAGAGGCAGGAGGATTGTGATGTGAGTTTGAGGCTGAGCTCAGGGCCAGCCTGAACCACAAAGCGAGACCCTGTCTCAAAAAACCTAAAAAAAAAAAAAAAAAAAAGAAAGAGTGCAGCTTTAACAGGAGGCTTGTGCAGCTGAAGTGGCTGAAGGGATGGGAGGAGCACACTCAGGGGTGGACTGAATGATCACAGCCTGGGCCACCGCTCAGCTGCAGATCACTGAGACCTTCCTGTGGGCACTGATGGGCCAGTTTCTGTGGTACACAAACCATCTTACGAGACACTTGTAAGAGCTTAGCTGAAGTATGAATGCAAATTTCACAGAGGGTTGATTCCATGGAGAAGAGAGTGGAAGTAAATGGGTGGTGTGCTAAGTTCAGTGAAAAGACGAAACAAGGGCTGGGAATTTAGCTCAATGATTCTGTTGCCTGCCTCGCAAGCTCAAGGTCCTGGGTTTGATCCCCAGTAACCATATATATCAGTGCTCGTCGTGGTGACTCACACCCACCGACAATTAGTACCACATACCACAGTGCTGAGCGTGGTGGCTCACACCTATAATCCCAGCATTCAGGAAGTAGAAGCAGGAAGATTGCTTACTTCAGTTCAAGGCTGAGTTCAGGACCAGCATGAACTACTACTAAAAAAAGAAAGAAAGAAAAGACAAAACAAGTTTTTATTGAAGTTAACAAGTAAAACTACCTTCTCTCTAGAGCAGTTTAAGTCTTTAATCTAACATATTTCCAGGAGCGTAATATG
This sequence comes from Petromus typicus, assembly GCA_004026965.1. NCBI lineage: Eukaryota > Metazoa > Chordata > Mammalia > Rodentia > Petromuridae > Petromus > Petromus typicus. The sequence goes on from PVIR01008282.1 coordinate 52,417, forward strand.
CATGGTAACATTATAATGTGGGGTGAAGAACTCAAAGAAAATTGAGATTACTCGCCATTCATATTTTTATGGCATAGCTGTTATTTGTGTTCTAAAAGACTTTTTGTTGTGGTTTGGTTATCCTGTCCCCAAAATATAAATTTTTAAGTGATGGAGTAAATAGTGCCTGAAAATAAAAATACTTACCTGAAGCCAAGAGTAGAGAAGTCCGAAGGCTGTATGCTGCTGGAGGATTGCATTGGGTCTAGGTGGTTATGTGTGTATGTTGGGCAACATTTTACTGAGATGACAAATACTTGTAAAAAAACAATTTAAAGGAGGAAAGATTTACTTTTGGCCTAGGTTTTCAGTGGTTGTATTCAGTAGTTATCTAGTTGCATTGCTGTGGACCTGAGGGGAGGCAGAATGTGGCAGTGGCAAGGGTGTAGTACAGGAAGCAACATACCTCATGGCGGCTGGAGAGCAGGGAGAGTGGGAAGGCCAGAAAGGAAAGGGGCAGGTGACAGACACCGCCCCGTGGGCGCACCGTGACCTGTTCCCTTCTGTTAGTTGTCTCGTCCTATTTCCGTTACTTCTCACAGTGCCAGCAAATGATAATCTTTATCCACTAGTGAAATTAGACCCTGTTGATCCAGTCACCTTCTGAAAGCTCCTACCCTGGACCCTTAAGCTTTTGGGAGGACATTTTAGATCTCAAACAGTGTGTGTGTGTGTGTGTGTGTGTGTGTGTGTGTGTGTGTGTGTGTGTGTGTGGTAAGGGATGGTAGGGAGGCAATCCTGAAGTAATATTATGTGTTTCAATTGGCTAATGAAATATTCATTTACACAGAAACTGTTAAAAGCATAAGAAAAACAATATTATTCATTTTTAAGGAAAAATCCAAGAGCTTTCATTAAGCCTCAATTATAAATTCTGATCATAACTAATTCACGAAGACTCCATTTACTTTTTAATTTTTTCGTGAGTAACGGTTACTGATAATTTTAGAGTTTAATGTTTTGGAACACATTATGATTTTTTTTTTAAAAAGTACAATTTAAAATTAATGATCTCAAATATATTCTTAGTGCACTAAGGAAAATAGCATCATTGTTTTGAAAATGTTCCCAACTTGCTACACTGAAAACTAATATTTTAAAAGGAATTGATTAGAGAGAGTTCCTGTGATATTTTTGGCTACTATTGAGGAGCAGGCCACAGAAACCTCTAGAATTAAATAGAAAAACTACAATTTCGAAATAACTTGTGCTTCCAAAACAGAAGAAATGGAAAACAGAGAACTTTATGTCACCATCATTTAACTAGCAGGACCTATAAGTGAACAGAGGAGTAGAATTCAACCTTCTTAAAAATAAATTTGTTACAGAATTTTAAAGCAACTGTATAGCAGTAAAAACAAATAGAAATGGTTATATCATTTTAGATCCCAAATTGGAAAATAAGTCAATACTTTAAGTACCTCTATAAAAATAATATGTCAGCAGTGAAATGTTATAAAATGTTAAGACTTTAAATTCTAATGATAATTCTTAACTTCTCAGGTCACTACATAAAGACTTTTTTAGCGGCTCTTCTGTGTACGCGATGCTTTTATCTCTCTATCCACTTACAGTGCAGTGTTTTTAAAGACGTTGTAAATGTCCGTTAAATCAGGATTGAACCAACAGTATAATTTTCTTTTGCCCACATGTGAGAAACAGCTGAGGAGTCCCTGGCTTATATTTGGGGCTTAGGAAAACATTCTGATGTTAATGACTCTGAAATGTGAACAAAGAAATCTGTCTGTCTAGGAATTAATGAAATATGGCGTGTCTTTTTATAGTTTCGTTAAAAGTAACAAACACTTGTGCTTCCCCTACGTGGAATGTGTGAGGCGGAGGACGTGTCTGTCCTGTCCGCTTGCTCTGCCGGGCCCCTCCTTGGCAGGAAGGAGGCTCCAGTGTGCGGTGGATGCTCCTTTGCTTCGATGATGATACCATCCCTTGTTACCAGTGTTCCCGGCTTTGGAAGTGATCTTTTCCTCTGTGTGTGTCCTTTTCAGTTTGCTAGAGAACTAACTGCTGAGTGTTTGTTGACACTGAGCCTGTCCTTTGGGAAGGCTGACAGGCACATTGAGTCACCATGTCCACTGCTACACTAGATAGTGGGGCAGTGAGCAGAAGCTTCAGATGAGGAGTTGAGTCCTGCTAGGAGGTCCTTTGTTTTCATGTAATGCCACATAGTTCAGTGATCTGAGATGCAGAGTTCTGCAGTTTACTTTCTTACAGCTATGCAGCCTAACAGTGCATGGCTGTCCTAACACAGTGTGCTCCCTCTGGACCAACTCAAGGGTCTGTGACATATGCATGTTCCAAGTTCTTGTTCAGCCATGAGCCGTGGCAAGTGCTGCTTTTCCTAAAACCCTTATCGTGGGGTGGCCTCTTTGAAATCCATCTCTCCAGTGGGACAGCTTCTGCAAGTTCATCCGAAGAAAGTAGGTGTTCAGATTGTCATGAAAATGAGGCAGCAGTAGGGCCTGTCACATGTCACATGCCGTAAGTGGGAACATGCAGTGTTTCCATCTGTGGTAAAGGCCTGCGCTCTCTCCCCTCGAGTCTGTTCTCCCTCCTTCCCTCCCTGGGATCATCAGTAATCGCCGAGGCTCAGCGTAGTCACCCAGCAGTTTGTCCTGTCTTGTGTCCAGTAGTTGAGTCTGTCATAGCTCGTGTCACTAAACTTTCACCTTGGAAATCTCAGAATTTTAATTTTAAAATAACCAAAATGCAACAATTAGCTAGCAGTTCAGAAATCTAACTTTGGTGAAAGAGCAGAAGTCTTCCTGGGTTGATTTTAGAGGTGAGTGTGTGTAATGAAAGGGTAAACTAGGGTGACTCAAAGTCCTTGAAATTTTGCTATTTTAAAATAGAATAAAACAGGAAAATTGGTTTAGAAGTCATGGTTAGGAGCATGTAAATACTGGAAATCGGCAGTGGTCATTTTTACAATATTGTATATAATCTTTTTCTAATAATCAAGGTGTTATTTTCTTAGTTTAAATATTGAGGATTGAAGGGTCCTTCCTCCAGGGCCTGGTGGTCTTACCGGCGAGTGTTTCCTACTGATGTGAGTACCGAGATTCCAGACAGAGGAGAATGTAAAAAGAAGACTTGGGTGAAACTTCCAGCTTTTATGTAGGTTTTCAGCTTTTCATGTAGGCTCACAAGAACAAGCATCCAGAATTATTACGTCCACGCGTGTTCCAGGGAAATTGGTCGAGGCGTTGAGTTCGTGGCTGGCCAGCCCTCTAGGGACAGTGCCTCAGAGGGTATGTCACGGGTCCTTCTGCTGTCCAACGCGTTGGGTGATGAGGGAATCTGGGTCTGTAGATGAGGCTGAGGCTCTTAGGTGAGTCATGCAGAACTAGAAGCACTGAGAGTCAGTCCTTCTAGCTTGGGAAAGATCTGTAATAGCACCCTTTGGTGACAGTGGACATTGAGTCATGGTGGTTGACTTGGGGGCATCTGAGTGACATCTTTGGAAATGTAAGTTGAACGGAGGCCCCAGGCCATAGGACCTTTTAACTCCAGCTCTTTCTCATGCATATTTCTCTGGAACTATGGGGCATTCTGTGAGCTATTCCTTGAACTCCCTGCACACAAAACTGCCCAGACTTCTGTGTTTGTCTGAAATGTTCTTTTCAGACCTGTATCCCCCACTTCCTCTAAGGCGACTTCTCTGAGCTGTGAATGAACTAGCAGCCCTGTCAGCCTCCCCACTTTACCTCCTAGGCTATGCTTATCCCGTGCACTTATCACTGTCTCTGTCTGAATGTAGGCTTCGCGAGAGCAAGTGCTTGTCTGGTGATGCCTCAGGAGACAGCAGACATTTACCTAGTACAGCGTGTGACTCACAGCAGCCACAGTCATCTGTGTATGTGTGGAGCTGGCCCCAGGATTCTCCATGGAGACCGGAATCTGAGGATGCTGAAGTCTCTTAGGTAGAATGTGCATATCACACCACATCCTTCATTATATTCTAAATCATGTCTAGATCATATCTGATACAGTGTGAATGATGGTTCTTAACCTGCACGATTTTGGAACTGAGAACAGTGACTATATGCGTTCAGTACAGTTACAACTTCTCAGAATATTTTCAATCCATGGTTGATTGAATTCGGATGCGGAAGCCTTAGGTGGGGAGATCCAATTGTCTTCAGAAAATACTTGTGAAATATTAAGAGAAGGGACGGCAGGAGGAGCCTTTATTTGGCTGATGGCCTTCTTTCTAGACGGAAAAGCCATACAAGTGCATCTCTGTAGATATGTCTGGTACATATTATGTCCTTTAAGTGGGAGAGAGTATGTACAGATTTGATTGTAAGCATATTTGCTCATGTGAATATACTTTAAAAAGCAGATGTATGTATTTCTACACACATTATGAATAAATTAAGTAGTAACTGATGATAAGTAACGGAAGAAGGACCACCTGGTGTAGTAAGAGTTCTAAAACCAGGGCGTCCAGGAGGGAAAGCCCCCTCTCCATGCCTCAGTTTCCTCTTTTGTAGAGTGGGGATAATAGTATCTATCATAAGGTTAAGGAGATTGAGTTCATGTGAAATGCTTAGAATAGTTGAAAGCATAGCAAACATCCTAGAAGTGATTATAAAATACGGCAGGACAAAAGTGGCTATTTTTTTTTTTTTTTTTTAGGTTTTTTGAGACAGGGTCTCACTTTGTGGTTCAGGCTGGCCCTGAGCTCAGCCTCAAACTCACATCACAGCAATCCTCCTGCCTCTGCCTCCCGAGTGCTGGGATTACAGGCGTGAGCCACCACGCCCGGCACTGTGGTATGTGGTACTGGTTGCTGCTGGGTGTGGGTCTCTACACCCAGTATTGTTATGTGGTTACCTGGAATCGAACCCGGGTCCTTGCGCTTGCAAGACAGGCGCCGGAACCACTGAGCTAACTCCCCGGCCCAAAAGTGGCTATTCTTGCATTAGTTTATGGCCGTTCTTGCCAGTCAGTAGCGAGGGCAGTGCGAGGTAGAACATTCCCGGCTGTTCTGGCAGCCCGCTGTGAGGG
>PVIR01008283.1:5638-57280 GCA_004026965.1 Petromus typicus
TTAATTATCTTTATTGGTACATTAAATATACACATCATGATTGCACTCCATAATGGGGATTTGTACCAGTATAAGACACAACTTAATTCTCATTTTTTCCCATAGCCCCACCCACCCTACCACCCCCCCATATATATAAAATTTGTTTCCTTACTTTTTTGTTACAATCTCAACATTGTCCCCTTTCACCTTGTTTTACCTTGAGCATTTTCTATTTCACAATATATAACATACAATGCTAGGACTCATTTACATCTTCATTTTCTCATACCAGAGAAAAGATGCGATATGTACCTATCTGTGACCTATTTATTTCACTTATGAGGATATGTATTAAGCATCAAGTAGTTCATTTTATTTATTAATTTTTTGAGTAGTTCTAAAGAGCACACAAGATTTCTGAGTACATATCTTATGACAGATTTAACCTTGCCTTTGTTACTACTCTGAAAATTCAGGTGAAATTAAATACTTTCTGATCATTAGTAACTTTAATTATTTCTAATGACCAACTTACAAATTTTCTCCTTTAGTTTTCTTTGTGTGACCTCCAGACAACATGTTCATGACTATTTGGAAACCAGTGATGGAAAATACATAGGTTCAGATCTCATCAGAAGTTAGTTAATACTATGCTCTCAGTTGCCTTTCATCCAATTAACGTACTTGAAGTACAATATCAAAGGACTATGTCAGGCTCTGGAGAAATAATCTGTGCTCTTGAGAAATTTTGAATGCAGTAAGGAAGAGTGAAAAGCAAAGATAGATACCTGAGTCACTGTGACATGTGGGCGTGTGGTAAGTTTGTTATGAGGACATCCCTGATTGGGGATGGTAAGATTTCAAAGAGCATGTACAAAAATGTAAATGCAGTGTACACCTGGCACAACATGTTGGAGTAACTACATAGTACAAATAGTCTTTATTCTAATGACAGAGTTTTCCGTTCTACTGAAATTCTAGAGATATGCAAATTGTAAGAGCTCTAGTGCCTTTAAAAGATGATTATTCCAAAAAGAATAAGGTGCATGCATTGTAAAAGAAATGCCAATGAGCACTGTATAATTTTTCTAATAATGTTTCAGAATCCCTCTTTTTATCAGTGTAGCAAAAAATGTGGCTCTTTCCTTGACAAGAGAGTATCTGACCACTGGAAACTTCCACCGCCTCTAGAGTGTCGATGCTGGTGCACAGAAGAATCATGTTACCACAAACAAGCGCCTGCTGTGGAGTCATGCAGGCACGAGTCACAGTATACGCAGTTATTAATGAACTGTGGAAGCCTAGTCAAGTTTAACTACAGCTTCAATTTTGCATCTGCAAAGGAAGAAAGGCATGCATAGCTGAGAGAATTAATGATAATGTACAGAGCTTCTCAGATTAGTTTGAGGTCAACCTGAGCTATAGAGCGAATTACTCAACTACATAGTAAGACCCTATCTCAAAAGCGAAAGAAAGAGGAAGAGAGAGAGAAGGAGAGATTGAGAGAGAGAGAGAGAAAGATTTTCAAAAATTATTAACCTGGTGATCTTGTGCCTTGATTGAACCTCACAGACAGATTTATGGAGCTTGTGGAGGAATAAAGCGAGCACTTGGACTGGTTTTGTGTAACATTCTTTTGGTTTCTTAGTATCTTATTAATATTATCCCTAGTTATTTAAAATATTCGAATAATTAAACTCTAGTATCATTCATTATACTATTATATGCATATTTGTAAAAATAAAAATAGCAAAAACAAAATATAAAAGTCAGCAATAAAAATTCTGTCATCCAACAAATGCAAAACCTAAGGAAAATTTAAGGAAAAAATAGAAAAATATTTAGAATAGAAGAGATAAAACTATTTAAACTATCTTCATAAATTAAAACTCTAACAAATTCTTAAAGTGGCTCTGTAAATTTAATCCTTATAAGGAAAATTGTGAATGACTAGGAATAATAATGGTCACTTTTGACAAAGTTTAATTTTATGTCAATATTTAACAAGGATTGAGTATATGAGTATAACGCAATATAGTTGCAATTAAACTTATTCGCTGTTTGTGATCTTAGGTAAAGATCACTGAGCAAGAAGTAAATTGTAATTATGTAATTTTTTCATGTTTCAGACTTTTAAGTAAAGGCATAGAGCCATCAATCCCCGTCACAAAATTCTTGCACTTTGCAAACACCTATCCCATCATTGTTGCTGCTCTTTGAGGAGTGTCTTGAAGAGGCTTCACTAAAAACTACAGTGAATGTTGCTGCTGAGTGTCGTCCAGTGTGTCCCCAGCCACTGCATACACGATGTGGCATCATATGGCTCCTGGCGCTTTGTGGCCCAGGCATTGCCGCCTTCCATTTATTATCAAAGTACTACTCTTATTAATCTAGAAACTAGCTGTGGGCAATAAGTGCTGGCCTGCTGCTCGTAGCAGTAGAACAAAAGAGTTAAGTTAATAGAAAGAAAAAGCAGAAAGTCTTGATGGCCAAGGGTGATAATCCCCTACCAAGTATGATTAGCTATGGGAATAACTTATATTATATCAACTAAGTAATGCAATCAACAGTAGGATTGAATGCTTGAGAAAAAAACAACGTGAAAAATTCAAATACCACAAAAGCAAACCTGACTAAAACAGAAAACTTATCTCAGTGTTTTCCCCTTTTATTATGGTCATATTTATAAAATCAAAATGTGGAGGGAGACGAGAAGGCAGAACAGTGTGCGCCGTCAGCGCGGCTTCTCCAGGACAAAGTGTGTGGAGTCAGAGAACGGTGGCTTGGAGAAGATGCAGAGAAGGGAGGGCACACAGGGACAGCAACGGGATGGACAGGAGAGAAGCAAACAGGATTAGGTGACTGACAAGAGCTGGCCCGTGCCACAGAGAGGGCATGGCGCCACGGACCGCAGCCAGCTGCCAGCCGGGGGACACCACGAGACTAGCAAGCTCTTTGCTCACAGAGCACTGCACTGGGATGGTAGGACTCTTGTGCAGTTTGAGCCAGTGAAAACTGGACCCTGCGTGCCAAGTGACCCTGGAGTCAGTGAGGGCAGAGGATCATGGGAGACTCGGCAACTGGAAAGCAGATGTGGTGCAGGAGTCCCCCTGAAAGGTAGGGGTGCTGATCTCAGACATGGGTCCTGAGGTCAGACATCAGTTTGGGCCTGAGTAACAAGGCCTGGAGGAGCCTCACAGAGTTCTAACTGCTAATGAGAGAGCCAAAACACAATCTTGTTCTATCATTTCTCAGCTAGCCCTGGCAGAGACTTCTGTAACAGATTAGGCTGTCATTGTTGGTGTCGAGGGATAGTGTGGGGATAATTCTGCCTCAGTGCACAGTTTAATGCCAGTTAGCCTATCTGCCAAGTCCACCAGCACACCAGGGAAGCGGACAGCAGGAGTTACTGCCCCAAGAACCCTAGCTGGGTCAGACTGCTGGAATGCCTGTGGACTGGCAGGAAGTGGTCCTGAGCATGAGCCAACCCCAGTTTTGCAGTGGAGTGGGAAGAGGAGTCTTTGGAAGTGAACAGACTCTGGCTAGGGAGTTCTTGGGGAATCAATGTTGTCCATATTTCATTTGGACATTTTATTGACTTGGGTTTTTCTATACTTCTGGAGTGTCGTATTGTAGACCTATGTTCTTTATGGTTTCTTGTTTATATTAAGTTGTTACATTTGTGTGTGTGTGTGTGTGTGTGTGTGTGTTCTATCATTGGCTCTGGTTGGATAGGTGTCTGATCTTTCTCTCCCTTGCTTCAGTGCCTTAGCTAGCCTACTCTACCCCAGAAACAATACGATTAATATGTATCTTCATTCTTTCTCCAAACACCTACACTGGTCCTCCTACATTTTTAAATTTCCTATCCTTAGCCCTCCCCTAGTCACGCCTATGTTCTGTAGTGTTCACCTCCCACATTAAGCTTCCGTCTCCTCATGTGTTACCTAGTTTATTGCCCCTTCATAAGCATATTTTCATGGCCCCATATTTCTCCTCAATCCCAAAGCAGACCTTATTTTATGGCATATCCTTTGAAAACTCAGTGCTAATGTTCAACTCAATAACAGTACACCAATAAAATCAGACACCACATCGATCTTTCTTCTCATCCATTGTTAGTGTCCCTACCCAGCTTGCCCCTTACTGCCTGGCACTGCGCATGCAGAGACCTTCCCCTCTCCACCCCCTCACCTATCTCATCACAGGCAATCACAAATAATAACTAATTCTAGTGTGCATAGACAACGGACAACAATGGAAAGAGAAACTGCAAGGACTGTCACATAGAAATGTGGTCAAATTGAATCTGGATACCGTTATATATGGAAGTGATTCTTTTGGCAACATCTAAAGATAGAATCAATATAGCAAAATAAATAAGAGATAGAGTAAATATTAGCACATTCAAAGCTGAATGTTATACATAGGAGGCAACATCCTAAGAAAATCCTTAAAATAAACCACAAATTCTCCTTAATTCTCTAATTCTCAAGCAGCAATAAACCCCTTTTCACCCCCAAAGCAGGGAAGAAAAAATAAGGGGGTATATATATGGAAAAAATTATATATATATTAAAATATATATATATATGGAAAAATATTAGAAAAGATGAAAAATAGAGGAGTGCAAAGAAGAAATGAACCAAAATAAGTACTTATCTAAATTATAGCATATATTGAAGTGATCGATAATTTTAAGGCCTTGTACTGTATTACCAATAAATCATTTAACTGATTTGTACAGTTTATCATTCTCACCATCCTGGAATAATAGACCTTAATATCTCACACTCCTTTCTAGAGTCTAGTATTTAATACATACCAATATTTTTATCAGTTTTATACCAAAAAATGACCTAGATATTTCATGGAAGAGACATAATAAATCACCTTCCAAATCTTACTCTGTGGCAATAAATCTATCTGAAGATAACATAATTGTATATAAATCATAAAAACCATAAATTTTGATTGGCAGTGTTCTTTATATTGCAAGGTGTAAAAGCTTCAATCTTGATGTAGTGAATTTGAGTTGACTATGAAATTAATTTTACCTTGCAGATCATATTCTGTTGACTCTTATACTAGTTCTTGTCAGTTTCCTGTCAACTTCTTGTCTCTAATCTTGATGGGTACCCTCAAATTTTTGAGGTGATCTTTAGTCCCTTGGTTGGTGGCCTTCTCCCAATACTTAGTGTACTTCCTAGAGAGCAGCAAGAGAACTCACTCTAGTTTGCTCAACCAAGGTTTTATATGATGTATACTAATCTAGGAAGTGACTATCTCATCACTTCCCAATATTTCACTGTGTAGAATCAAGCCATATATTTTGACCCTGCATAAGGTAAGTAGGTTGTATAAAGCTACAATTTATTTGGAGGCACCCTAGAATAAACTATTATACCTATGAAACTATTTTTTCTCAAAGCAAAAGTAGAATAATTCTATGCATGAATTAGGATGTAATTAACTTTGTTAGAATTATTTCCTAAAAATAAAATTAAAGGATTTGATTATCTCACAAAAAAGAATTGGGTAAATTCTAACATTTGTATTGCAAATTAATGAAGAAATGAACAGTAGCAGTTATCATCTCTCACTTATATCACCATCAACCTACATACGATCTCTTGTATGATCAGATGCAATTCGTGTTACAAACTTTATATACAGATATCAAGCAATGAAAATAATGATGTATTTCATCTGCTTTTAGTAATAAAAAATCTTCCCCATAGATCTTTCAGATGTTACTGACCAAGACTGATTTACATAACTAACTCTAGTGGTAAGAGAGCCAAGAGCAAGTATCTTTATTTTCTTGAGATGTGAAAAAAATGGTATAGCTTCTGTAGATTAGAAGGCAACAAATTGTATAAAATCAAAATGAGGCTTGTATAAAAATAAAATCTTCTACTAAATGTGTACATAAATATTGATAAATCTAGAATCTAAAAAATATACTCATAACATGATGATTTTCAAACTATAAATAGGTGCCATCTGTTTTATTATAGTTTTGCTTTTGACTTTTGCAGAGAAATCTGTTTCTAATTTTCTTTTTTTTTCTTTTTTCTTTAGGTTTTTAGAGACAGGGTCTCGCTTTGTGGTTCAGGCTGGCCCTGAGCTCAGCCTCAAACTCACATCACAATCCTCCTGCCTCTGCCTCCCGAGTGCTAGGATTACAGGCGTGAGCCACCACACCCGGCACTGTGGTATGTGGTACTGGTTGCTGCTGGGTGTGAATCTCCACATCCAGTATTGTTATGTGGTTACCGGGAATCGAACCCGGGCCCTTGCGCTTGCAAGACAGGCGCCGGAACCACTGAGCTAACTCCCCGGCCCTGTTTCTAATTTTCACATGATACATCTCTTAGAGAAAAAAAAAATATCATTGGAATAATTATCAACCCATTCCAAACTCATTAGCAATAATTTGCTGTCCTAATGCTTTAAACAACCTCAAAATTAAAAACCCTGATAAAGGATAATGCTTTAGGTCTCCTTTTCAATATATTTCATGTAGTGTGCCCACTTCAGTTTCCTACCTAAGCATGGCTCTCATCATAAGATAACAATTGTGTTTATTTAAAATGATGCTTTCTCTCAGGTCAAACAGATCTCTCCTCTATTACTTCTACAGAGGAAAATAATGCTTGACACCTCAAGTCAGCAAATTGTCCATTATTCAGCAATTCCACATGGTATTTAGCACATTAAAAATTTTTACTGTTGGAATTTCATATCACCTGTCTATGCTCATGTCATAAATAATTTTTTCAAAAGAATTTTAAATACTAATATATTTAGTATCCAATACATTCTATGAATGAACTTTTTCCTTCAATAACTAATAAAATGTGAGTTTTCAGTTCTTGTACTTCTAATAAATAAAAACAATTCAAATTTGTCAAAAGACATTTTGTTCTCCTAAAATTGTTTCAAAAATTATCTTCTTTCCTTATGGTACAACCAAATGACTTTTGTTTATTGAACCAAAAATTCCTCCACAAACATGAGAACAAAATTTTAAAAACATAAGAAAACAGGATATAGATAATTAAATGTTCAGAATAACTCATAATTTAAAATAGCAGTACTTCATAATTAAGGTTAATGTTAACCAAAGTCAAAGCATGTTTTACATGGGAAGCATGTAGAGAATACTCATTCTTATTCATCAAAAATGTTTATATCATTTTCTATTTATACTTGAGATCACAAAACAATATTCTTACTTTATAGTTTTATTATTTTGGCTTAAAATTACATATCCTAATGATAAATTCTCACAGAAATTTTAGTCTCAGTTGTAGACCTCATATTTTCAAGGTCCAAATTAATTTAAATAACTCTTATGCCACCATTTTATCTACCAACTAGTTTTCTCGCTGCTTAAGACTGAATAATATTTTCACTGTTTCTTTCCTGAGACTAGATTTGACTTCTCATTATATTTTCATTTCTGTCCTATCTACTCATAAGCAACTTAAAAATAAGGTACAAACCTATGTACGCCCTAAACTTTGATCAAATCATTACATTAAGTCATGGTTAGTGAGTAGAAATGATATGTTGAATAAATTGTATACACTTTTATTTTTTTCCTAGGGGGAATATGTCCTTTAGATGAAAGAAAATTTATGATTGTGATAATGACCTCTGCTATTGAATAGTTATTGAGTGTATTTTTTGTCTTCAGTCTTTCTGGAAAGATACTTGACCTTAAGTATTTGCATCAAGGTTTTTGGAAATATGTGAAGTAAAAGTTACATGATTACTCTACACATTGTGAGAATCCAGTTCTGTGTTTTTCTGAGAATTCAAATGGGTCACAACAAAATGAAGTGATACTCTAAACTAGACATGAGTCAAAAAGTGTCAGAATCTCTGTACATCTTATTTCAGCTAATTATCAAGACAAAGTAGGGGGGCATTATTTTTCCTCCATTTTACAGAAGGTGACATGAAGTATAGTCAGTAAGAAGGAAGAGGGCAAAGTCAAAGCTAGACCGGTTCAGTACCTGGTAATACATACCGAGTATTAATTGTATACAGAATACGTGCAGAAAGTTAACCAAAACTATGGTGAAAAAAAGAGATTTGCTACATACATTAAAATGCTGGAATAATGCCTATTAAAATTTAAGAAACATTGTTTTAAAAGTTCAGTTATGTAATATAATGAAGGGCAAAAATTATAGTATAGATGATGCTTAATTATAACCTCCAATTCAGCTTGTACTTTTCAAAATAAAATGAACCAATAAGAAAAAAATTAACATATTTCCTTTGAGTTCTAAATAGGCATGGAAGTTTTGATAAAAATATTAGTTCCATTATTGAAATAGTTGAGTGAACATCATGACTTTGATTTGTACTTTTCTTAGATACATTCTTACTGCAGCAACTCTTTCTCTGGCTTCATGAGTTAAAATAGGCTCCATTCTGAGCATACTGGTCAACCACTTCAAGATGATCTCAGGGCAAAGAGCCATGAAGAACGTGTTGTCATTTCAGGCAGGCCAAGAACAGAAACTAAGTGGATATGGTTGTCCATGTGGTAAAGCCCTTCTCCTTATTGAATGTGGTCATCCTATCTTCCATGAACCATGAAGAACAGAGAAAAAATGGAATCGTTCTCAAGTAAATGTTCTAAAACCAGTAACATGAAGTCAGGGAAATAGAGTGTTCCCTCTGCAGTATTTTTTTTAGGTTTTTGGAGACAGGGTCTCGCTTTGTGGTTCAGGCTGGCCCTCAGCTCAGCCTCAAACTCACATCACAATCCTCCTGCCTCTGCCTCCCTAGTGCTGGGATCACAGGCGTGAGCCACCACGCTCGGCACTGTGGTATGTGGTACTGGTTGCTGCTGGGTGTGGGTCTCCACACTCAGTATTGTTATGTGGTTACCGGGGAATCCAACCCGGGTCCTTGCGCTTGCAAGACAGGCGCCGAAACCACTGAGCTAACTCCCCGGCCCCCTCCCTCTGCAGTATTAAACGGACTTCTGTGTATGGAGAAGAAATGATCAGAGTCCCACTCATATGAACAAGAATCTTTGTAGAAACATCCCAATTATTCAAAAAATGAGGATGGAAAGATTAGAGATAGAAGGCTTCTGAGAATTCATAAAACACAAATAGAATAATGCAGACTTGGATATTAAAGAAATTCATTTGGAATACCTGCTCCTGGATTGAAAGCTATTAAAAAAGTACTCCATTTGGACTTTTAAATTTTAAAATTTTACCTGCGAGAACACATTTTTGAAGCAAGTTTGAAAATGAGGCATCTCAAAATGCTGAGCGTTTGCTTCTTGAAAGTAAAGCCCTATGGTAACTTTTTCTACTTCTGTGAGAGGCAATCTCAAATTATTTTCACTTCTTTTCTGCACTTCTGCATTGTATATTCTTGACAACTTTATGAAATATTAGTTGGTCAAATATCCATGTGCTTATTTCTGGACTCTCAATTCTATTTGATTGATCTGTATCTCTTTTTTTTTTTGCCAGTAAGAGAGCTGACTGCCGTAGACTTTCCTCAGATTGGCTGTTTTTAGGATTGTCTTTACTATTCAGGGTCTTTTGGAGTTTCATGTGAATTTGAGAATTTTCCTTCTATTTGTGTAAAAAATATCACTGAAATTTTTATTATTATTAAGTTAAATTCATCAATAAAATCAGCTATAATAGTGAGCATATTTTAATGATCTTTAATCCTTCAGGTCTTTAAATATGAGGTTGTGTTCTATTGTTTTGTACCTTCTTCAGGTCTTTTCACTAATATGTGATATTTTTCAGTGTACTAATCTTTCATCTATATGGTTGTGATATATTTGAATTTTATTCTTTTTGCTGCTATTGTGTAGATGTTCCCAAATTTCTTTATCAGATGTAATTTATTTTATTGACACAATATAAATTTAATATGTTGATTTACATTCAGCTATATTACTGAATTCTTTTATTAGCATTTTAGAATTTTATCAGGCTTTCTTTAAGACCAAACCATCTGAAAATGGGCAATTTTTTGTCTTTCTTTCTGATGTGGAGGTCTTTCATTGCTTAGTCTCATTTCACTGCTCTGAGTGGAACTTGCAGTGTTGCGTGGAAAGCAGGCAAGATGACTGGGCCACACTGATTTTGTTCTGATCTCAGAAGAAAAGCTGTTAGCCTTCTCCCATCAAGCCTTGGGCTCATCACAGTCATCATTCTTTGTGCTGTAGTACATTCTTTCCCTTCATATTTTGAGAGTTTTAATCATTAAAAATGGTAAACGTTGTCAATTGCTTTTTCTGCATTCACAGCAATGATCATCTATTTTTCTTCATCCTTCTGTTAATGTGATGCTATCACATTAATCAGTTTGCACATGGAGAAGCACGCTTGTATCACAGGAAGAAATTCCATTTGATCACTGTATAATCCCTTTAATGTGCTCGTGGTGGTTTTGTAAATACTTCGTTGCAGATCATTGAATCTCTACTTATCAAGGATGTTGCGTATGATTTTCTTTCTTCTAATGTTCTTATCGAGACATGGTGTCGGGGGAACTTAAGCCGCCTAAAATGAGTTTGGAAATGTTCCCTCCACTTCAAAGTTTGTAATAGAATTTCACAGTCACCATGTGCTGTACATCGTGAATCTCCTTACTCATTACCGGTTGTTCATATTCTATTTCTTCAATGCTCAGTCTTATGATCTTCTGTGATTCTAAGAACTTACCCATTTATTTGAATTTGTACAATTATTTTGGCATGCAATTACTCATAATGTCATATTTGTGTTTCTGTACTATCATATGTAATGTCATCTTTCCTTTATTATTTTCTCTATGAAGTTTTCAATTTCCCTGTTTGCATTCTTTATTAATATGCTGTTTTTCATGGATATACACACATATTTTAATACATTTTGTTATATGATACCAGTTCACCAAGAATACTTTTTAAATATTTTTAATTTTTTCAAAAATATGGTTATATTTTGGATTTATATTTATCATGCAATTCATTTTTGTCATCTTAATTTCAGTGAATTTTTAAACAAAGCTTCAGATTCATCATGTGGTATATGTGCATATGTTTATTATTATTATTTTAAAAATCAAACAATTCTCCAGATTTATGAATGGTACTTTAAAGTAACTTATTTAAAACTTGGCTGATTGAATGATAAACCACTTTTGCAGGAAAATGTTCATGACTTTGTTCTGGGTTTTCAGGTACCTTATCAAAATGAAAGCAGGGCTGGTTTCCAGAGAACACTCTTCACAGGACAGGGACGCCAACCCTGAGTGTCAGGGGTGAGGGATCCCTGTAGCTGAAAGTCACTATGAACTTTCTTGGAAAGCCATTGTTATATTCAGATTGTTTAATTACCTAAAAAATATTTCCCTCTGCCATTTTTTGTCATTTAATTATTATCACAGTTACATTTTTATTGCACATGAAGTAGTTTTAATTAAAATGTATAATACGTTTTAAAGAGACAGGCCCTTTTTCAAATGAGAATAGGATCAAGAGTTGGAGAGAAGAAGGAAGAGAACAGGGGGCGGAAAAAAAAAGCATTGAGCTGAGTTACGTACATGTTCAAGTCCCTACAAGGAACACAAACATGCTAGACCAAGAAGTAAGAATGAAAAAATGGCAAAAAAAATATGCAATAAATTTTGATGTTGGAAATAGACATTTAAGGACTTTCCTCAAAGAAAAGTTGATACAATAATGCATTTTAATACTGATTTTATTGTCAGTGTAAAATACGAATAATGTTATAATTTAAATTTTGTAATTATCAAACAGCATTTAATCTCATTAATTGCTTTTAGTTTTGCAGAAATAATGCACTTTACTGGTTATGGAGAATTTCTAATGTGCATTTTTGTAATAGGAACAGTTTCATCTTTCCCTCCACTTCTCAGACAATATTCTTAAAAGAAAATAAAGTCATAAATATTTCTGCAGAGTTTATCTGCTGTGATGAGTAAAAGACAAATCAAAATAGGAATAAAACAGAAGAATAGAGCTGTGAAAATTAAATTCAGAGAGGAAGAAAAAATTAACAGTTGTAGGCATATGATAATAATGGTTTAAAGTGACTGGAAAGCTTGGTCAACTTTGTAGACTTGATCTAATTTACACCTATGATGGGATATTTGCAAAACTTTCTCTGAAAATGAGAAAGATAGCCTTTGTTGATTTGCAATTTGTATGGAACAATTAACACTCCTATTCACTGTCTATATAAATCTAGATTGAATGTATCTCAAAAAGTAAACATATATATATATGTATATATATATATATATGTATATATATATATATATATGCTTTGAACAAAAATGGAATTGTATATATGTGTATATATGCGTATGCTTTTCTATATATTCTCAAATTAAAGGGTAAACGTCAAGCCTCACACCCACAGTGTTTGTTTTACCTTTGGATGTTTTACCTTACCTTCTGTGTAAGGAAGAGCAGAAAATGAGAAAGAGAAGAGGAAGCAAAGAGGAGGATTAGAGGAGAAATGATAAGTTTCAAAGACCTAAGAGAATTTTATAGTTTAAATAAGTCTATCATATATAGAGGATAAGGAACAGAACAAAATTCAGGTTGTGAGTTACTCCAAAGGCCATTTTAAAGTATGAAATTATTATAGCAGTCAGAAACTGTGGAAAATATTGAGGAAAGTTACAATGGTTTTTCTTCTTCTTCTTCTTCTTCTTTAAAAGATCATTACTTCTGCAGCTTGAGGTATAAGTTTTGATGACGGAAAAATTTGAGTTCCTCCCTTGAAATGGAATAGTAAATATTGTTGTAAGAAGAATTACAAATAATAAGAATTTACTCAGGTACTAGAAATGTAGGATATTATTCCAGAAATTATGCTTCAAAAGTGAAGATCACTGAAAGGAAATGAAGCATTTGATATGTAAATGTTTGAATTTGTAAGTCTGAAGTATCCATGACATAGCCTTGTAGGTGAAATTTCAAGAAAGCAGTTAAATTTGAATCTTCGTAAATTTAAGAGAAGTTCATCTTCAGTAGAATATTTAGCAAATCTACTCTTGATTGTTAAGTCTTCTCTATTTTATTTGATTGTTTAAAAGATTAATTTACACAGGCTTACCGTATTTTTAGCTGACAAAAATATGAGACTAGTTACTTAGATATAAAATAACAATAGTACATTTTATGTATGATTGTTATGAAAGTCAATGGGACAAAAACTTAGCACTGGGTCTATGAATTAACAGGTGATTATTAACTTTGGGTTTTAAATAGCATTATTCAAAATCAAAATTATATTATTGGGGGCAGAACTGAAGAAAGGCATGTTAATGGAAATAAACATCAACAGTGGTTTCAAGAGCAAATTCAGTAGTGGAATGGAGGAGCCTTGTATTTTTCTCTGTTAGGATACCTCAGTTTTAGTTCATTAATCAGGGAATACGAATCCACATTGTGCAGCATCAACGTCGCTGTGGAACAGGGAAAATTCTGTCCCACCCCTGGCAGACAACATGCGCTCCAGAGGAATGCTGGGAGTGACAGTTAGTTTCACATACTTCACTCTGAATACTCATCTTTCATCTCAAACAACTTGACTGAAACATATTTTTATCTTTAGAAAGATTACATATTAAAGAACTCAAAGTCAAAGCACTGTACTAGATAATTTGTATTCATTCTTGGAGTGTTGGAATTAGATCTTGAAATCAGTCTTAATTCTTAAATGTAGCATTTTTGTACTGAAGTAACTTCAAGTCTCTAGAATAGTGAAAAAAAAAAGATTATAAAATATGAGTGGACTTCAACCTTAGTCCAGTCTACATTAGGGAATAATTAAATCTCCAGAAAATAACAAAAACATTTACCCTGCTAACTGGCATTTAATGAAATTATTTTAATAATGCCAGAAGATGTTATATTTTTAACTTTCAAGCATGTGTCAGTCAGTAGCCAAATCGTATGCATTAATTATTATAGTCTTTTTCTATATTTGCATTGTAAAACCAAATAAACTAAACATATATCCCCCTACAAATTTCTAATCTTATTCAAACATTTTAGTACTAAGGA
The DNA here is from genome assembly GCA_004026965.1 of Petromus typicus. NCBI lineage: Eukaryota > Metazoa > Chordata > Mammalia > Rodentia > Petromuridae > Petromus > Petromus typicus. Next base: position 19,707 of record PVIR01008283.1, read on the forward strand.
TATTCTTATTTTAAGTGCTCTTTGTAATTCACTTGAAAATAAAGTTTAAGGGAAGGGTTAAAGTAAATGCTAATTATAGACATTTTGCCAACCCTTGAAGCAAGACATTTAAAGAAGCAAATGCATTTCATAAATTTTGGGTTTTTGGTTATTTTTCTGGACTTCCCACCAGATGGAAAGCATCAGCTCTGGCTATTTTGCCTTGGAAATGGCATTTGTTGTTTTTTGGAGAGGAAATGGCATATTGTTACAACCTCTCTAACAACATCCTTCTTATTAAATCAATGATGCCATTTTCCATAAAAAGGGCTCCATGAGAACATAACAGTCTCATAAATAGCACAGGCCTCGCTCATCTGGGGAAGTCTTCTGACACATGAAATAGTACCAGATGCCTTAAAGTAAGGTAACACGGAACAGGACCTCGATGCTGTTCTGACCAGGTTATTTATATCACATTTCTTCATCCAGTCCTTTCACGAATAAACATCATTACTCCGTTAGGCTTAGCCCAATTAAAAGGGCTTCTGGTAATTTGCTTACAGTTTTTCCAAAAGGAAGTTAAATATTCAAATCAGATCCAACTCGTGGAAACAGACCCAGCATACCTAGAAGTAACAAAGCCTGTTTATCTCCAGCTTGACAGGATGATTCACCACAGGCAGGTGGACAGCAGTGACTTGAGAGTGTTGAAATACGAAGGAGTGTAATTTCTTTTTCTTAATTTAATTCACCACCTTGCAACTCTTCAATTCGATAGCATGACCCATCATATAAAAGTTCAACTGGTTTCAAATTCATGTGGAGAGACCTCAATGAACATGGGTTTGTTTTTGACTATCACCTAGATCAGAAGAGGAAAGATAGATTTAGTGTTGAAAACACACACACACGTTTGCACACACACACACACACATGCACACGCACACATACACACACAGGCATACATGTCTCATCACCACATGTGCTTCTCTCATAGCTTGCAAGTTTGTGTTGGACACTCAGAGTTAAAAAACAGTTAACTATGATCATAAGAAAGAGAACTCAGTTAATGTACTTAAGGCCTATGTCTAGGATTCACATGGATTGAGTTCCTACACTGGATCTGAAAAGGTTTTTTAAATATTCATATCACACATTCCAAGTGAACTATTACTTTAAGCACTAAAGCCCAAATAAATCAGTCTTTACTATGATGTGTTTTTTGTTTGTTTTTGTTGAGATGGTCTCACTAGGCATTTCAGGCTGTTCTTGAACTTGCTGTATCACCCAGCCTGGCCTTGAACTCTCAATGATTCTCCTGCCTGAGCCTCTCACGTGCTGAGATTCCTGGTGCACTCACACATCTGGGAGAAATTAAGATATAAATGTTAATGAACAGGTTTTTCACTCTTTGTGTTGTACAAGTTTAATGAAATCGAATTTACTTTGTCTACATTCTGTACCTTAGTTTCACCTTTGTAAAAGTCTATTCTAGATTTATGCAAAAATGAAAATACACCTTCAAAGAAACATTCTGTAGAACTTTAGCAACATCAAGCTAGGAACATGTATTAGCCAATTCCTAGGTCACGCTTAAGTGCTACAAGTTTTGCTTAGTGTTTCATGTTATAAATTACGTCATGGGTCTGAATCAACATTTGTATTACTGTACCTGTTTCACTGGAACTTATCAGAGCAATAAGTCCTGGAAAAGGAAACCAAAATGGATGGCACCAAATATCTTCAAAAAGTATTGAAGTTCTATCTTTTGTTAAAGATATAAAAGTAATACAATAGATATATTAGAAAATAAATGATGTTTTTAGAGGTATACCCTACTAGAGGCTCAAAATGCATGAATTAGATCAGTACAGTTTTAATTTGTGGGCAATAAGAAAGGTAAGTTTAGAATAATGGGACAGATTTGTACAATAAAAATAAAGTTTCCTTTAATGTTAAATATTAATTGTAACAAAAGATAGAGGTTCTAGATGAAATGTAGAAAAGAAATTTCCAATATGAAGCAAAATCTTATAGTGTAATTCATTAAAAATAAGAATAAATATAAGGAAAAGCAATCAGTAGGCTTTAGAAAGCTGATTATTTAGAGTTCATATTTGACACAATGAGGCATGAACAATAGAGTTATACAGGCCACATTTTATTTGTTTTGATTCACCCAAATAGAAATGTGGATTCTACTGAACTATTTAAAATTACTTTTAAGGGAAAACATAAATAATTCATCATAATTGATTTTAATTCTCACTAAATCAAAGGCACTTATTTTACAAACATGTCAAAAAAAAAGAGTTATAACTGGGATTAGGATGACAAACCACAACACAGTCTGTGTGAGAACAGGTCAGTGATAAAATCCGGGATTGAGGACACCCTATGGACTAGCACAGCGAGGAGACTGAGACAAGAGGAAAGCAGTTCACAAGTGTCCACATCCTCCAAAATGTTAATCCTCTAATAAGTCACTCTTCAAAGCACATGATGGTAACATGAGTGATGCAACTTTGTCCTTTAAATCACAGGAGTTGAAATGTTATACTAGGGATGGAAATCAAAGTCGGAAGATGTAAGGGATAGAGGAGTAATACCCTTCTTCAAAAAGAATACCCATTTCACCCGGCCATTGCCCTGCTAGGTATATACATAAAAGAATTAAAAGACTCATATCACAGTGACATATGTGCACCCATGTTTGTAGCAGCTCAGTTTGTGATTGCTACATCTTGGAAACAACCCAAGTGTCCATCAACTGGAGACTGGATAAAAGAGCTGTGGTTCTTCTACAGAATGGAGTATTACTCTGCCATACAAAATGATAAGGTTGAATCATTTATACTTAAATGGACATACCTTGAGGATATCCTCATAAGTGAAATAAATAGGTCACAGATAGGTACATATCGCATCTTTTCTCTGGTATGAGAAAATAAAGATGTAAATGAGTCCTACAGTTGTATGTTATATATTGTGAAATAGAAAATTCACAAAGTAAAATAGGGTGAAGGGGGAAAAATAATGAGATTATAACAAACAAGAAAGGAAATAAATTTTATGTATATGGGGGGGCTATGGGAAAAAATGAGAATTAAATTGTGTCTTATACTGGGTACAAATCCCCATTATGGAGTGCAATCATGATGCCTATATGTAATGTACCAATAAAGATTTAAAAAAAATAGGACACTGTATTTAAGATACATTTATTGTTAAGAATTATCTGCACATTCTTAAATTGAATCTAAAGCAGAAGAACAAGTGTGCATGAGCCAATTTGAGATTGCTGGACAAACATATCTTTTCTTAACATGGAAATGGAATAGCTTGAGCTTTATGCTAAGGAGCCATATAAAGAGAACAGTATATTTGGGAATAATTACATATCTCAAAGGTGTTCTTCAAGTATTCATTAAAATTATCTAATTTCATTGCAGATTTATAGGGAAATAAATATGTAACAACGTCCTTTCTTTGAATACTGCCCAATGGATAGATAAACTCTTCACAATAGTTACGCCCTTTGAATTTTTAAAAATATTATTTGGTCTGGCTACTTGTACAAAGAGCGAAATGAATGTTTCAAATTATAACTGTCAAGCTCATAACATTTTCAAAGGCTTTTGCAATTGGAACACATTTTGTACTCATTTGGACTGGAAAAATAATTGGAGAAACTTTGACCCCCCAATATGTGGAATCAACTTTAAAAGCGTTGATCACTACTGGCCAGGAGAATGTAACAATGATTAATTTTTAATGGAAATAATTCTCAACTTATATAATCTTTCATATGTGATAAAAACAGCATATTTTTAGAAGAAAAAGAACATATCTGAAATTTTATAAATTTAGTATAATTTGGAGGAAAAGATAAATGTGACAAAATTGCTTATTTTCAAACCTTTTTATGAACTCTTGCCTTGCAAATTCTCACTTTTTTCATTCTGGATTATTTTAAATAAACAATGCATGTCTATGATAAGTTGTTTTCAAGACAAATTTATTTTAGGTGGTATGTATTAAACTCATTAAGCTAGGTAAGGGTACAAAGTGCTTTTCTCCTGAATTCATCTGAAGCAATCATTTTAATTTAATAAAATAATTGTCACTTGTTAATAGAAGACACTTTTCTATCACACATGAGTAGACTTCTTCAATATTTTTACAGAACACCACTTTTATAAATTGTGATAAATGTCTTTCAGTAATGAACTGGCAGATGTTATAAAATGAAAAAGTATGGCATCATGACTGATTAATGTGGTCATATTATGTTTTGTTTTTTAATAGTTATGAACTTTTTCTATAATTTGGTAAAATACCCTTTTTAACACCATTTTGTAGTATTTGCAACAATTTTCATTAGCAAAAGAATAACAGTTATGATAAAGCAAAGGTCCAGTATATGTCACTATTGATGCATTATATTTTAAGAAAGATAAAAAGTGAGTGAATAATAGGAGAACATGAAAATTGTCTCATTTCCTTCTGCAGGTTTCTCTATCCTAATAGTGCAACATACTATTTCATTTTAGTTCTGATATCCTTTTTCTCATCAGAGAAAATAAAATAATATATCTTTCTTTATAATGGTTTAAATATCAAATTTATTTATTGAGAATAAGAAGAAAGTAGCCTATTGTACAGTAGCAGAACGCCTGCATGACACAGCAGCAGTCAGCGTCCTTATGTACTCTCATACAGTTTGTCTATCTGATTCAGTTTTCTAAGATTCACACAGTCCTGACTGTGTTATCTAAATTGTGCAGTGAATGTAAAACGAATGTGGCCATTTTTCTTTAACGGATCTCTTAGACTGTTGATTCTAAGCAACAAATTACCTCAAATCCGCCCCCTTCTCATGACATGCATTTCCTACCTCAGTCTCCACAAACCGGAGTCAGGACTGGTCCATCTGATCCCACTGGTCAGGGTGGCCAACGGTTGCTGCCTGGCAGTTAGGTGACCTGAATTCTCACTGAGTCCTTCTTTATTATAGTTACAAATGGTTGGATGCCCAGTGCATTTCCTTGCAGCTATAGAATTACTGGAAGCTTATTTCTTCAGGGCCAAGGACTTTCTTTCCTCTGGAAAAATATAGTCTTCCTTTAGAGTATTTTCAGGTGGTTAAGTCACTCACTCAGGTGAATGTGGCTTCTCATTACAATAAGATTGGAAGTAGTCTCAGCTGTGCATTCCAAGATGGGCACTTTAATTTCTCACTTATTATTTTAACTTGACAAAAATTCTGCATTGATTATTTCAATACTATTCTGAAAAAAAAAAAGTAAAAAAGGCAGATGAGAAAACAAAAAGTTGTTTAAAATTCATTACACAAAGAAATCCCATAACTGTATATGAGTGAACATCTACTTACATCTGTGTCGTGATCAGCAGCCCCTCCCCTCGCTTTACCTCGCTGGGGGTCCTCTATGTAGAACAAGACTGCTCCCCTGGAGGGAATCTGTCTTTCACCAGTTAAAATGAGAATTGAAGAAGATGAAGCATTTGTGACATGGAACAGAGACATTTTCCTAAGTAACATAAGGTTGATCATGCAAAAGGAAAGTAACTTTCATAAAGCTGATCCTCTAAAATCTATGATCTTAATATCGTCTTGCAACTGACACAGAAAAATTTGCAAAATTGTGCTTATTTATAACTAAACCTCAGAACATAAAACCTGAAGAAAAGAAGTGTGGTGTCAGAGATCTGATGTTTCTGTGAAAGCCAGTCACAGTTAGTAGCCCTTATTCAGAGCTCGCCTTGCTAGTGCATGTCAGAAACATCACAGTGGCCTTGAGGCTGCAGAAAGTGAAGGAGACAATATATGCCATTCTTCAGCCTCTCCTCCTCCATCAGAAACTCTGACTCTGACAGTAGCTTTTATGAAATTTTGCACAGTGAGGAAGCCAATAGGTCCATAGGATACAGGAAGTTCTCTTTCAGCTTATACTTCTGCACATTTCCAGACAACAGAATGGAAAGCACCCCGATCCCGATTCGCCCCGTGCAGATGATGGAGGCACCACTGTCGGTGCTGTCTAACACCGGTCTAACACTGAGCTGTGATGGTGCTGTGAGTACAGACAAAGGCGGATCACACTGGAGATGTGTTTCTCTTCTGGCTGTAGAAGTTTAACAATGGGGACACCTTTCCCCGGGTGAAGGGAGCATTCTGCTTGTCACTGGGGAGCAGACCCTCTGGGTTTGTAGTCAGACCTGGATTTCATTTGTATGACCGTGTGGAGCCAGCGCACTCTCCGCGAGGGTAGCAGAGAGTGAGGTAGTCACAGAAACCGAATTCACTGTGGATGGAACTGTGAAGTGTTTTCTGAAAACTCGTGGCATAGGGATAACTAGAGTGCATCTCTCATGCCCACAAATGCCTTTAAAAGTTGTAGATACAAAACAGTGGTATCATACATATGCTATAAAATAAAGTTTACTGGGAAAAGGCTTTTTTTTTTTTTTTTCCTGTACTGGGAATTGACAAGCAGGTGCAGTATCACTGAACTACATCCCAGAGCACAAGGGAAACATTATATAAATGAGAAGAAAGAGGGTGATCTGCAGCCCGTTTTCCGCTGCACCATCTCCATTGGTGTGAAAAGAGGATGTGCAGGCTCTCCGCCCTGTGAGAAGAGAGGACAGCCTCCAGGATGCTCTTCTTATTTCTAAGGGCAGAGAAACAAGAACAGTGTGCGTGACTACAACAGTATAGAAGCCTCTTAGTTGGTGAAATGGCTGTTAGAAAAGTGGATATTATGAGAGCCACTGACTAGAATCTCTTAGCCACTTCTGAATGTTCAACTAACTGATCTGCAGAATCAAATATTATAATCTACCAAAAGAGGAAAGAAATGAGTTTCCATTGCTAATCAAATCTGCTTCTTCTCCATGACATTTACAATCTAACCATGTAAGTATTCTTCTCTGGTATGGCTAGTAGTGTGAACAAAACTGTCTTTTCTCAGTACACTGTTACTACCGGGACACATTTAGAATTACACAGATGTGTTAGTAGTTTTTTTGGTGTATTTGGCTATTCTTCAGCCAATAACAGACTATCTTAGGTACTTACACAAGCTTTTGATGTTGCTGGAAGACTATCTACCAATACATCTGTCACATCTTGTGTGTTTTGTAAGCAAACAAAAGGAACCTTTGCACAGATAGGTACATATCGCATCTTTTCTCTGGTATGAGAAAATGAAGATGCAAATGAGTCCTAGCATTATATGTTATATATTGTGAAATAGAAAATGCTCAATGTAAAATAATGTGAAAGGGGACAATGTTGAGATTGTAACAAAAAAGTAAGGAAACAAATTTTATGTATATGGAGGGGTGGTAGGGTGGGTAGGGCTATGGGAAAAAATGAGAATTAAGTTGTGTCTTATACTGGTACAAATCCCCATTATGGAGTGCAATCATGATGTGTATATTTAATGTACCAATAAAGATTTAAAAAATTAAATTAAAAAATTAAATCAAAAGGAACCTTTGTGCCAGTGGAACTTTTGAAGGGTGTTTATCAACCAATCAGTTTTAATTTTTAGAATATTTCTTCAGAACAGGGGCAGAGCAAATGTCTACATACACAGCAAAAGACACAACTGTGGGTGCTCCGGGTTCCATAAGCTCTAGACTCCTCTGTTCAAATGAAGCCCAGCAGAAGTGCTTATGTCACTCGCCACTCTGCAGCACTCTACACAATGGAGGCTTAGACAGCTGACATGATATGCCAATGCTCTGGAGACTTTCACTGCATGAAAAAGAAGGTTCTCACTACCAGGAGATGGTCATTGTTTCATTCTAAGGATGATGCCAGCTACCCAAATCAAAACACAAATCCCCACCTTATTCTCTGGAAAAGTTTATAGTTAGAAGAATTTCTACTTCAAACGTGTGCTAGGATCAAGGGAAATGCAAATGTATGAATTGATGTTCACTGTCTTCCTTCATTAGTCTGTATTATAATGCCAGCCCACACGTGAAATTCATAGTCATAGTGATTTCCAGAGATAAGCAAGAAGCAAAGCGTGACAAATCACCACAGATGAGAAGCATCACTGCGAATAACTATAATATAATGAAATATCGTGCTGTAAGTGTGTGGCTAGAACTCTGCTTTGTACAAAACATGTGTCTCATCCCTCTGACTTGCAATGATTCTACCTCTGAATGTTTGGTTCTAGAACAGTGCAACTGGCTTATACATTCAGTAAAAACTGTGCTCTGAATTTTGAATTTTGACCCATTCTCTGGCTAGGGCTGTGGGTGTAATGCTGTCCCACAGACACTGAGCTCACAGCCCTGCTCAGTCTTAAGATCACGGAAGAGAACAACCAATGCTCCTCAGGTTGCTGCTCACAAGAGGTTCTGGGTATGTAGACTTGTTTTTCACTGAAAAGCATCTGCAAGTCTCTTGCTACAGATATCAAATGTTATATTTGTGGGCTATTTTTAAAATCAACACAATGACTATTTCAACAGCATTTTTCAAAAGTTCTCAGCATATTAGTGTAACTTCACGATGTTATTATGAGACTGTAGGGACAAGATTAGGATTAGATATCTTATACAGTGTTAACATTATGAGGAGCATTTCAATTAATATCACTCTATCTTCTTTTATACAGTTGAAGAATGTCCTTGCATGTATATATTAAAAATACCATGAGTTTGGAAGGCTAACAAAGACAGGATGTACTCCTATTTTAAAAGATAGAGTGTTAGAATTGGCCTCCATGTCAGATAAGTGTGATATAATAAAATCCTGATAAAATGGCAAAAACCTAAAGATGTAAGACCATCAGCGTCTTGTCCATTCTTTCTGATTTGATATCTATGAAGACAGGGAGGACTGATCACCCACACCACCTCCCTCTCCACCCAGGCGTGGTGCTAAACAGAAAGGCTCCTGCATCTTTCCATCTTGCACACCCGATCTTGACATCCCTTTGAATTTATTTTACATATTTGGGAAATGTGAATACAACTTCATGCTTTCACGCTTTTATAAGGCATTCATTACATGCATTAACTGACAGCTGTGAAATTATCTGCCACTTGTCTTAAATAAAAGCAAGAAAATTCAAAGTAGATGTGCATTCTGTACTTAGGCAAATTTCACAGAATCTTCTTTAATTCAAATAGCTCTAGACACTTCTTTTAATATAGGCTCTAAGTACAGTGAATATGTTCAGTTATTACTACACATTGAGTGTCTGATGGCTTTTGAAAGCCCAGGAGTCAATCTACATCTTCTTACTTGTTTTTAGTATATCTAGGATGGCAGCGCCATATAAGTTTTGTGTCTTTAAAAACAGAATTATCATCTTTATTGCATTTCATTGTATATTAATGTTGCTTCTAAAATTTCTTTAATATTCCTCTTGCCATTTATGTCAACGTTATCTAGAAAAGAAATCACTAGTGAGCACAACATTTGCAGCCATGGAAGCTATTGACATTTTTAAAAGATCTTCTCTTGAAGACAAATACATAAAAAAAAAATAGATAATGAGAAAAGTACATTTCCCCAGAGAGAGACTGTCTGGAAAAACATAAATGGTCATGTCCTGACAGGGACCTTTTCTGCTTTTCAGAAAAATACAGAAGATCAGATTGATCACAAGATAAAAGCATAGAATATAAGGAAAAGAAAACCTTCAAAATAAATAAGACTTAAAAGCTCTACCCTGGAATTTGCAAAAATTCTTTTACTATGGTTTAGGTTCTACCAGCAAATTGCTATAAACAAAACAACAGGTGTTTTATAAAGAAAAAAAACAATTAAACTTTAATTTTAATTTTTGGACAAAAATTTAGCTTGAAGCATATATGCTTTTCCAAATTAACATTTACTTTCACATTCAAGATGAAGACATTAGAAAGCTTATAAAGGTACATTTCTTTTTTTTTTTTTTTTTAGGTTTTTTGAGACAGGGTCTCGCTTTGTAGTTCAGGCTGGCCCTGAGCTCAGCCTCCAACTCACATTACAGCAATCCTCCTGCCTCTGCCTCCTGAGTGCTGGGATTACAGGCGTGAGCCACCATGCCCGGCACTGTGGTATGTGGTACTGGTTGCTGCTGGGTGTGGGTCTCCACACCCAGTATTGTTATGTGGTTACCGGGGAATCGAACCCGGGTCCTTGCGCTTGCAAGAAAGGCGCCGGAACCACTGAGCTAACTCCCCGGCCCTAAAGGTACATTTCTTAAGTCTTAAATTATCATAAAGATTTTACTCAATATAGTTGCTATTTAATTTGACTTTTTTTGTAGACTGTTATGCATATGATTGAATAAACATTTAGGGACAAGGAGATCATGTTTTACCATCTGTGATCTGTAGGTTATCTCTGGAAGGCACAGGTCACCAGGGACAGTGATGAAAGTCACTACAGAGGGACTCACTTCAGGATGCTTCTTAGTTTGTGTGTTTACTAAAGGTATGTAAGGAATTGTTGTTCTTTTTAATTTTGTTTTTACCTGACAATTTTACAAAATGAAAGAAATCACAGATAATCATAGAGACAAATGTAAAACTGTAATGCTACCTACAACACAGTAGAAGTATATTTCAGTGACAGAATATAATAAGAGTACATGACTATTCTTCAAATAGTGATGAAACATTTCCATTTCAATGAAATATTAAAATGAGATATGAAAATATTAAATGTTAATCAGATTAATTTTATGTGATACCAATAAGCAGTAAAAAACTGTTGCTATACTTTACATAGTAAATCAGCAGTGTAAAAAAAGCATGTTACTTGTAGAGTAGAAGAGGAGTGAGTTGACAAATATTGCCCCAGCAGGTAACAAATTAATTAAAAATAAGGTACTACCCAATAAGTAACTGATTGAAAAAGCTGAACTGAATAAAGAACCCCGAAAACAGTGTTATAAGAAAGTAATGTAAAATAAAATAAGTATTTTTGATCAATGTAAAAGAACATGAAATGTTTCTAGAAATTGTGCTTACTCCAATGGGAAAAAAGATGAACTCATACTAAAATCTCTAAAGACAAATTTAAATTTTAGAAAAAGTATAACATTTTCATGACTTTGAAAATTTGATAAAAGAGATACGACATTATAAAATTTGGGGCCTGGGAGTTAGCTCAGTGGTTCCAGCGCCTGTCTTGCATCTCAAAGGCTGGAGTTCGATTCCCCAGTAACCACATACAATACTGGGCATGGAGACTCACGCCCAGCAGCAATCAGCACTACATACCACAGTGCCAAGTGTGGTGGCTCACACCTATAAGCCCAGTACTCAGGAGGCAAAGGCAGGAGGATTGCTGTGATGTGAGTTTGGGACTGAGCTCAGAGCCAACCTGAACTACAAAATGAGATCCTGTCTCAAAAGTAAATAAATAAATAAAATTTAATAATTAAATAAAATTTGATAAATTTAATAATATTGTATAGTAACTTATCTTCATGCAAACACATCAGCATTCTAGATTTAAGTTCTCTAGAACTGTAGATTGAAGATAGTTATAAGTATTTTTAAGACGGAGCCTCTCCATTAATTGTAAGCTGTCTTTGAACTCACCATGTAGCTCAGGCTGGGGTCTTACTCACAGTAATCTTCTTACTCCTCCACTCAATGGCTGGGATTAGCGGTGGAGGCCACCTTCCTCAGTGGAGCCTATATTCATAATAAATGAGAGTAGCAAAAGACATGCATTCAGATTGTTTGAAAGGATAACAGAGAGGTTATACAATCGATGGAAGCTGTTCAGCAGTATCACAAAAGAAATAACTAAATTGATAATAGAAGAATCTAACAAAAACCTCCTGAGCTAAGCAAAATAATGTCAAAACATGAATGAACAGTTTAACAAAGAATTTTAGTCCACATAAATATTTCAATCAGCCATCTAGGAGGTTAAAAATTATACTGAAAATATGGGCAGCAAAAGTGACCAGTGTGAATACAGAAGTTGAGAATTAAAAGATAGGGATGTTTTCAAAAATCTAATCACTCAAAAATGTGATTACAACTCAAAAAATGGATCTAACAGCTTCTAAATGATGTAAAATACAACACTAATCCAAGATTAACTGGAGTAAGTGAAACATCAGAAGCTAACACAGGGCTGAGAGTTCAGATCAGAAGCACCACCCCTGCCTTGTAAGAGCGAGGTCCTGAGTTTGAACCCCAGTACAAATAAAAGAATAAAATAAAGACATAAAAACTATCTGAAGAAATAATAGCAGCATATTCTCCAAATACAGGAAAAAATGAACTTGCAGGACAGAAATAAATGATTCCTACACAAGCACAAATATCCATGATCATAAAAGAACCTGTTTGTGTCAGGTTACAGTCAGAATACCAGAAACCTATCACAGGGCTGAAATTTTAAAAGCTGCTAGAGAGAAGCAACAAGTCTCTTATAAAAGTAAATCTAGTAGAATTACAACAGACTTCTCAACACAAACTTTAAAGGCCAGAGGGATTGAAGGAAAACATTTCAAGCCCTAAAAAAATAACTACCAACCCATATATTCTATAATTTTCCCTAAAAATAGATGGAAAAGATAGGTATTTTCTCAATAAATCTATGACTGCCAAACCAGCATGATAAAGAAACTGTCAAGGATATCCTAGAACAGAAAATGAAACTAACAATACCAATAAGTCAAACAGAATGAATACAACTGGCGTAAAATGAGTAGTGTCACAAAAGAAAAAAATTAAGGAAATCAGCAACATTAATATAATGCATTGAAATGAATGTCAAACATTTTCAGCAATAACTCCTAAAATGTTAAAAGACATAGACTGGCAGAATGAATGAGGAAACAACCCTCAAATATACAGTATTCAAGACATATATTTAATCCATAAGAATGAACAGATTAATAATCAAAGTATGCAAATCTACTTCATGCAACAAAAATGAATAAAAAAGCAGACATCACTGTCCTAGTCTCAGACATGCATATTTCAAGCCAAAACTTACCAGAAGAAACACAGAAAGTAACTACATATTGGTTAACAGAACAATTCAACAGAGGCAGAAAATAATTTTAAACAAATACATATCAAATATAAATACTTGCGAACTTCATTAACCAAACATTAGCAGACATAAAAAGCAGATAAACAACTATATACTCATAATGGGGACCTCAATGACCCCCAGTTACAGAAAAACAGAACAATTATGTAAAAATTAGTAAAGATATATTAACATTGAGCTAGAACTTCATGCAAATAGACTTAATGGATACTGACAGGGAGTTCTACCCAACAACAGAAAATCCATCCTTCTTAGTAGAACATGAGACTTCCTCCCAAACAAACCACCTGCTAGCCCATGCTGGAATTGGAAAAGAATTGAATGTATTCCACATATATTATGTTGTCACAGTACAGTGAAACTAGAAATCAATGGCAAAACAACCTGCAACAATCACACAAACACAGTTTTTAAAAACACCTGTTTTAAAATCAATAGACCATAGAAGACAATAAAAATAAATTAGACAGAAGAAATTAGACAATTACTAAAATCAAATGATACCGCTAATGCAAGATATTAGAACCAACGAGACACAATGAAAGCAGTCCTAAGAGGGAAGTTTATAGCTGTGCTTATCATATAAAAAAAACACAGTGAGACTGCAGTCACACCAAGGTCAGAGCACCTGGGAGAGCACCCAGGGCTGTGTATAAAGTGAGCAGGGCCGCGGAGATGGTGGCCCGTGCCATTGCAGTCGCACCAGGGTTGGAGCCCAATCGCCTCCATGACCACTCCAGAAGAGCGCCCAGGGACAGAGTATAACAGCAGGCAGAGCCAGGGAAACAAGCCAGCACCATTCCAGTCAAGCATTAGCAGAGCCTGCCTTTCTCCACGTCAACTGCACAAGCACATCCAGGGATTCTCTACTGGTGAGTAGGTGGGTCTGTTGGAATGTCAGCCAGTACCACTGCAGCTGCACAGGGCCTGCAGCCTACTGGCCTACAGGCCAACTGTACAAGCGGAAGTAGGTGGCCTGGAACCTCAGGCAGTGCCATTGCAACAGTGCAGGATCCAGAGCCTTCCTGCCTCTAAGCAGACAGGAGAAGGTGTTCTGACTATATTGAGTGTCCCATATAGTGTACTAGAACTAGGGGTTTTATTTAGGTCCCAATAGAGACTGTAAAAACAACACAGGAAACACTAATATTTTAAGGGTCCTAAATATTAGGAGGAAAGAGACTGGCATGAAAACATCGCCAGACATTGGGGCAGGAACAAAGCAAAAAACAACAAGAAGGACAAAAACTGAGAGATGAAGAAACAGTCAACGTTTCACATACAAAGATTCTCACCTCAAGGTAACAGAGGGGGAAGGGAAATAGAGAAGGTTGAAGGCCAGTCTCCAGGGTCCTCAGAAATGGTAACCAAAGCAGATCTAGTAAAAGGGAAATCAGAACTGATCTCTGAGATGAAAGTAGAGATATTGAACACAGTCAACACTATGATTAATAAAGCTGAAGAGGAAATCATCGAATTGATAGAATCCAAGATAGAAAAAGCAATGGAACCTTTTAAACACCTCTAAGCAGAGGTCCAGGAAATTTAAAAATAAAGTGAAAGTTTATGCAATAGAAGGAGTATGGCAGAAGGCCGAATTTTAGACCTAGAAAACAAGATCTCAGCCAATAAACAGGAAAGGCATAATCTATGGAAAAAAGAAAGTGTAATGAAAAACCAATCCAACAGCTCCTAGATGATTCAAAGAAGAATAACAATGATTGATTCAAATCACAGAGGAAGCAGGAGACATTGCAAAAGACATTTAAAAACTGTTCACAGAGATAATGGCAGAAAACTTCATAGAAAAAGGAAAAGAATTGGACATACAAATATATGAAGCATACAGAACGCCACATGACTGTGACATGAAAAAATCTACACGTAGGCATGCAATTATGAAAGCTCAAGATATCCAAAAAAAAAAAGAATGAAATACTGAAAGCAGCTAGAGAAAAGAAAACAATCATATACCAAGGGAAGCCCATCAGGATCACAGCAGATTTTTCAACTGAAACACTCAATGCAAGAAAGGCCAGGAGTGAAGTGTTTCAAGCCCTAAAGGAAAACAACTTCCAACCCAGACTGATATATCCTGCAAAACTATCTTTCAAAATTGATGGGGAAAGAAGATACTTCCATGACAACGAACACTTGAAAAATTTCACAAATATGAAACCTGTGCTCCAAAGCATTTTAAAAAATATCTTGGAGAAAAATAAGGAAAGTTACAAATTGATGAGACTTAACCTAGTCAACCCATGGGGCCAAACAAGAAACTGTAGGCAAAAGTAGAATAACAAAACCAGGAACAGGAAAACATGGCAGCACTAAATTTGCCTGTATCAGTCATAATCATTAATGTCAATGGACTCAACTTGCCAATTAAGAGATACAGACTGGCAGAATGGATCAAAAAGCAAGATCCTACAATCTGCTGCATACAAGAAACACACCTAATTCAGAAAGAAACCCATGGACCGAAAGTAAAGGGATGGAAAACAATACTCCATGTGACAGAAAACAGCAAGAAGGCAAGAGTGGTGATCTTATTTTCAGACAAAATAGAGTGAAGCCAAAATTGATGCAGAGAGATAAAGATGGACACTATCTTTTAGTTCAGGGAAAAATCCAAGAGAAAGAAATGACAATCTTAAATATCTATGCTCCAAATTCTAATGAACCCAACTATATAAAACAAATATTAACGGACTTGAAAAACTAGATAAACTCCAATACAATAATAGTAGAGGACCTCAATACCCCACTGTCACAAACAGACAGATCAACTGGACAAAAAGTCACTAAGAAAATCCTTGAGCTCAACCAGACTCTTCAGCAAGTGGACTTAATAGATGCTTATAGAGCATTTCATCCCACAATGTCAGAGTTTACATTCTTCTCAGCTGCTCATGGATCATTTTCCAAAATAGACCATGTGCTGGTTCATAGAACAGGTATAAGTAAGTGTAAAGGAATTGAAGTTATCCCTTGTATTCTGTCATACCACAGTACCCTGAAATTGAAACTGAATAGCAAAAGAAAGCCCAGGATCCTCACAAACACATGGAAACTGAACAAAATTATGCTGACCAACCAATGGGTCACAGAAGAAATTAGAGAAGAAATTGAATAGTTCTTATAACTAAATGATAACCCCAATACAACATATAGAAATTTATGGGACACAATGAAAGCAATTCTATGAGGAAAATTCATAGCAGTGAAGGCCTACCTCCAAAAAATGGAGCAAGCTCAAATAAACAACTTAATGCTGAACCTGAAGTGACTAGAAAGAGAGGAGCAAGACAAACCCAAAGTTCGCACTGGGCAAGAAATTATAAGGATCAGGGCAGAAATTAATGCAATAGAAACTAAGAGAATGGTACCAAAAAATCAATGAATCAAAAATTTGGTTCTTTGAGAGGATGAACAAAATTGATAGACTCTTAGCCAACCTCATTAAATAAAGGAAGGAAAAGGCTCATATCTCTGCGATTAGGAATGAGAGTGGAGAAATTACTACTGACCCAGAGGAAGTCCAGAGGATAATAAACACCTACATTGAAAATTTATACTTTAATAAAGCGGAAAATGTACAAGAAATGGATAGATTTTCAGACACATATGAACTTCAAAAGCTGAATAAAAAAGATATAGAAATGTTAAATGCCCCAATATCAATTTGTGAAATCGAAAATGTAATTAAAAACTTGCCAACAAAGAAAAGCTCTGGACCTGATTATTTTAATGCTGAATTTTATAATACTTTTAAAGAGTTAGCGCCTCTACTTCTTAAACTCTTTAATGAATTTGAAAGGGAAGCAGTACTCCCAAACTCATTCCTGAAAGTAACCATTATCCTGATTCCAAAAGCAGAGAAAGATTCAACCAAAAAAGAGAACTACAGGCCAATATCCCTATTGAACATCAATGCAAAAATCTTCAATAAGAAACTGGCAAAGAGAATACAGAGAATTATCAAAAAGATTATACACCCTGACCAAGTTGGATTCATCCCAGGGATGAAAGAATGGTTCAACACATATAAATCAGTAAATGTTATACATATATTAACAGACTCAAGGAAAAAAATCATATGGTCATTTCAATCTATACAGAAAAAGCGTTTGACAAAATACAACACCCATTTATGTTCAAAACCCTACAGAAGATCAGAAGATATAGTCTCTATCTCAAACTAATAAAAGCTATCTATGAGAAACCTTCAGCCAGTATCATACTAAATGGTCAAAAATTTAAACCTTTCACACTAAGATCAGGAACAAGACAAGGATGCCCTCTGTCACCACTTCCGTTCAATATAGTTCTGGAAATATTAGCCATAGCAATTAGGCAAGAGAAAGAAATAAAAGCAATAAAAATAGGAAAAGAAGAAGTTAAATTGTCATTATTTGCTGATGACATAATACTCTACCTACAGGATCCTAACAACTCAATTAAAAGACTGCTGGACCTAATTCCCAAATTTAGTCATGTAGCTGGATACAAGGTCAACATTCAACAATCAATAGCCTTTGTATACACAAATAGTAGACCCACTGAGATCGAAATTGGTGAGTCAGTTCCTTTCACAATTGCACCCCCCCCCAAAAAAAAATTAGGAATCAGTCTAACAAAGGAGGTTAAATAACTCTACTCCAAAAACTATAGCACTCTAAAAAAAGAGATAGAATATGATATCAAAAAATGGAAAGATATACCTTGCTCGTGGGTAGGAAGAACCAATATCGTCAAAATGGCTATACTCCCAAAACTACTCTACACATTCAATGCAATCCCAATTGAAATCCCAACAGCATGTTTCATATATATAGGAAAAAAAAATCCAAACTTTCATCTGGAACCACAAAAGACCTAGAAAAGCCAAAGCAATTCTAAGTAACAGGGACATGGTGGGGAGTATTACAACTGCGAACCTGAAACTATACTATAAAGCTACCGTGATAAAAACTGTCCGGTACTGGCAAGATAACAGACCTGAGGATAATGGAGTAGACTAGAAGATCCAGAAACTACTCCAGATATACTGAATCACCTCATCTTTGACAAAGGAATCAAACATCCTCAATGGAGCAAAGATAGCCTCTTTCACAAATGGTTCTGGAAAAACAGGGCTTTAACTTGCCAAAGACTAAAACTAGACCTAGCTCTTTCACTGTGTACCAAGCTAAAATCAAAGTGGATAAGAGAACTAAATATTAAAACAGACACGCTGAACCTGCTGCAAAACAGGTTAGGGAGAACTATTAAATCCATTGGCTTAAGGAAAGACTTCTTGAACAAAATCACTATAGCACAGGAACTGGCAGAAGAAATCAGCAAATTTGACCTTATTCTTTAAAAAAGCTTCTGCACAGCAAAGGAAACCACCAACAGAGCAAAAAGGCAACCAACAATGTGGGAAAAAATCTTTACCAGCTGTTCCTCACACAAGGGGTTACTATCTAGAATATATAAAGAGCTCAAAAAAAATCAGCCCACCCAAATTTAAAGACCAAATTCCAAAATGGTCCTCTGAAATGAACAGATATTTTTCAGAGGAAGAAATAAAAGCAGCAAAGAAGTATATGAAGAAATTTTCAACATCATTAGTCATTCAAGAGATGCAGATGAAA
This sequence comes from Petromus typicus, assembly GCA_004026965.1. Taxonomy (NCBI): domain Eukaryota; kingdom Metazoa; phylum Chordata; class Mammalia; order Rodentia; family Petromuridae; genus Petromus; species Petromus typicus. The sequence continues at coordinate 38,394 of PVIR01008283.1, forward strand.
ACAACACTGAGATTTCATCTCACTCCACAAAGAATGGCTGCCATTTTAGAGTTAGCCAGCAAAAAATGTTGGCAAGGCTGTGGAGAAGAAGGAACCCTTCTCCATTGTTGGTGGGACTGTAGACTCATACAGTCCCTGTGGAGATCAGTTTGGAGATTCCTCAAAAAGCTAGGATTGGAGATCCCATTTGACCCGGCCACTGCCCTGCTAGGTATATACACACAAGAATTAAAAGACTCATATCACAGTGATATATGTGCACCCATGGTTTTAGCAGCTCAGTTTTTGATTGCTAAATCTTGGAAACAACCCAAGTGTCCATCAACTGGAGACTGGATAAAAAAGCTGTGGTTCTTCTACAGAATGGAATGTTATTCTGCCATAAAAAATGATAAATTTGAATCATTTATACTTAAATTGACATTCCTTGAGGATATCCTCATAAGTGAAATAAATAGGTCACAGATATGTAAATATCATATCTTTTCTCTGGTATGAGAAAATAGAGATGTGAACGAGTTCTACAATTGTATGTTATATATTGTGAAATAGAAAATTCCCAAAGCGAAATAGAGTGAAGGGGGAAAAATAATGAGATTATAACAAAAAAGAACGGAATCAAAGTTTATGTATATAGGGGGTGGGGGTGGTAGGGTCGGTAGGGCTATGGGAAAAAATGTGAATTAAGTTGTGTCATACACTGGTACAAATTCTCATTGTTGAGTGCAATCATGATGTGTATATTTAATGTACCAATAAAGATTTCAATTAAAAACCAAACAAAGAAAAACAGAGTGAGTGCAAAGAAATGACATAATGATGTACCTCAAGGTCCTCAGAAAAGAAGATCAGTCCAAAAACAAAGCTAACATAAGGAAGGAAATTATATATCAAAGCAGAAACTTATTGAGATAAGCCAAAAAATGGTGAATCAATAAATCATAGAGTTAGTTCTTTGAAATAATCATCAGAGTTGGCAAATTCCCATCCAATCTTGTGAAGAAGAAGGGAAAGAAAGGCTCAATTTAATTATGTTAGAAAAGAAACTTTTGTTTTACTTCACCACTCAATTTCTGGGATGATATTATCACAATGGAGTCTGTGAGATCTGAAAGATAATTGGCAATTACGTTGAGAAAATGTACTTTAATAAAATGGAGAACTCAGCAGACACAGATGACTTCCTAAATGCATATGCACAATCAAAGCTGAATCAGAAAAATATAAAAAATTCTGAATAATCCAATATCAGTCAATGACATTGGAGAGATGATCAAAAAATAACAAGAAAATCCCAAGTTCACCTTGTTGAATTCTACAAGAACTTTTGAGCAAATCTGATGTCAGTTCTTCAAACTCTCATGAAACTGAAAGGTAAGAAGAACTACCAAAGTCATTCCTAGAAGCAAATATTAACCTGATTCCATAACTAGGAAAACAGCCAACTAAAATAGAAAACTACAGGCCAATTGCTTTAGTAAACAAACACAAAAATCCTCAATAAGATATTGGCAAACAGGATGCAGCAAATCTAAAAAAAAACTCATAAAGCAGGAAAAAAATAGGATTCTTTCCAGGGATACAAGAATGGTTCCACATATGAAAATTACTACATATAACAACTACATAAGCAGAAATGAGGACAAAAATTACATGATCATTTTAAGACACAAATAAAATCTCCAACAAAATCCAACATCCATACATTTTTAAAATCCTGGAAGAAAGATGTGGTTCTTTTATAGAACAGAGCATTACTCTGACATTAAAAATGACAAGATTGAGACATTTATACTCAAATTGATGTACCTTCAAGATATCCTCATAAGTGAGATAGTTCACAGATATGTAAATATCATATTTTTCTCTGGTATGAGAAAATGAAGATGCAAAGGAGTTCTAGTATATATGTTTGATATGGTGAAACAGAAAATATTTAAAAGGAAATGGGGTGTAGGTGTAAATAACAAAGAGAAAAATAAAGTGACAGTAATAAAAAAAGGAAATAAAGCTTATGTATATGTGTGGGGGTTGTGGGGTGGGTAGAGAAATGGGAAAAATGAGAATTAAGTTGTGTCATACAAAGGTACAAATTCTCCATGTTGAATGTGATGATGATGATGTGTATATACAATGTACCAATAGAGATTTAAATTTTTAAAATTCTGAAGAAAATTGATCTCTAATTGATAAGCACAAATTATAACAAACCAACAGTTAACTTTAAATGGGAAGAAGCTAAAGGTTTTTCCTCTAAAACCAGAAACAAGCAAGGACATGTATTTCCACCACTTCTGGTCAGTATAGTTATCAAAAAATTAGGCAGCAGAGAAAAAAGCACAAATACATGGAAATTAAGTAACAGGATACTGAACATTCTGTGGCTCAAGGAGTAAATTACATAGGACATTAAAAATAAATTTTAAGGTGAAAAGGAATGAAACTCAAGATACCAAGAGGTATTTAAAATAGCAAAAGAAACTCTAAGTAGGAATGTTCTAGCAATAAGTATCTACATCAAAGGAGGAGAAAAAATCTTCCATTTTATTACAAGAAACTAAAGAAACAAGAACAAACTCAACCCAAAATTATTAAAAGGAAGAAAACATAAATCATACCAGATGCAAAATTTTCAATAAAAATACTAAACACTAAGCCCAATAGAATGAATTTTGAAAAAATCATCCCACGAGCAAGCGAGTTCCTTCCAGGAACTCGGGGTTGTTCAATATACCTGAAAATCAGTAATTGTAACACATCACATTAACAGAATGAAGAACATATCCATGTGGTCATTTCAGTGGATGTAAAAAGAGCATTGTCCTTCTATGATCAATATACTCTCCACATGGAAACATAAACACTGTGAAAGAATGTACTTTAACATAATTGAGGACATAATATACAGGTAATATCTTACTGAAAGGGAAAAGTAGAAAGCTTTTCTGATAAGGTCTAAAATCAAACAAAGCTCTTATCTTGCATTACTTCTATTCAATAGAGTACTGAAAGTCCTAGCCACAGAGAGCAAGAAAGAGGAATAAATAATGGTTCACCAAACTAACAATAATTATATTATCCCAGTGTAGAGATGAAATGATCTATATATAAAACTCTAGATACTATCAAACAAGTTTTAGAACTAATAAATCAATTCAATATATTTGCAGGATACAAAAGTCAGAGAAATCACTTGCATTTCCAATGCTAATAGCAAGTGACCTGAAATAGAAATCAAGAAAATAACTACTTTAAGAGTTACAGAAAATAACATAGGTAAGAATAAATTCAACCAAATAAAAGGTCCCTCAGTAAAAATTATAAAGTACTGATAAAATACATTAAATACAACACAATATCTAAAGCACATGCACCAAATGTAAATGTGCACTATAAAATTACATTAAGCCAAAATTTCTGTAAAACAAAAGAAACTAGCAACAGTGTGTACATTATCTATAGAGTGGGAAAATATCTTTGAAAATCAGGTAATTCAGAAATTATTAACACCCAAAGGAAATGGAAACTCACAGAAAATATAGTAAGGCAGTGGAAAAATTCACAAAAGACTTGAATTTAACTTTTTCCCAAAAGACATAATTATACTCCAATAAATACATAAAAATATACAGCATCACTTGTCATGTGAAAAAGACTAATCAAAACTACTATAAAATGCCACCCTACTCCAGTTATAATGAGTGTGATCAAAAAGTCAAAAGCACCTAAGTATTGGGAAGTATTAATCTTTATGAACTGTTGGTGTGAAGACAAAGTAGTACAACACTTAGGGAAAAATGTATGAGTCCCTCAAAAACAAAAATAAAATTATCACATCAGCTAGCAGTCCTCCCACCTGACAGATATTCTAAATAAAATAAAATCTGTATGCCAAACAATCTATCTTCCAATGCATTTGACACAATAGAGATAATAAACAATATACGAGATGAATCTAAAATTTTATCAATAAATGAATAAATGAAGAAAACATGGGATATGAATAAAATGGGAAAGAGCTAGTGTTGTCAGTCTGGTAGGCACATAGACTGTTATAATTTGAACATTGTCCAATATACATTGTATGAAAACATTGAGTGACACCATAAATATGTACTGTATTGTGTCAAAAACAAAATAAAGCATAAGAAAGAAGATACAACAGAGACTAAAAGGAAGTCAATGTGCTTATAAAGGGTGCAGAGTGCAACATGAGTCTGGAATAGTGAATAAGACAAAACAGTCTTCGGCACTGCTGCAAGATTTTAGTCCTAAAGTTTGGGAGACCTTCAAGTCTGGCTAGGACAAGTGAACCTTGTGCCTGTCTCCTGAGCCTAAAGGTTGAGACTCCGTCTCCCTGCAGACTTGGAGACCCTTTGGGGCTTGAGCACACTCGCTTCCACGCATTGAACCTTGTCAAAAGCCATCTTGACAGCCGCACCCCTCTTGTCTTTCACCCATAGCCTCACCTTCCGCAGCTCATGCCATATAGACCTCCCACTCACAAAATTCACGTATTGGGCAAAACCCTAGGTTAAACCAATAGATCCTCCCTTCCTCCCAGCCTTCACCCAGCCCTGTGACCCTTTGCTACACACACACACACACACACACACACATATATATATATATATATATATATATATATATATATATATACACATACATACATATATATACATACATATATATACATATATGTATATATATACATATATATGTACATATATATACATATATATACATATATATATGTATATATATAATGTGACACATATATATATGACACTGAAACTTGAATAAATTGGAAAGTTCCAGAAACCTCCCCCAGGGTCCGCAATTGACTCTGTGCCTCATCCTCTCCAGCTGGGAAAGCCTCACATAGACAGCAACCAACACTAAAGATTTTGAAATTTTAAGGGAATCAAATATAAACGTGCTGCAGCCACATCTTTTGTAGAAAGACAACATATTCCCAGTTTTAGTCACATGATTTCTCTCAGCTTGATTTTATGAATATAACTGAAATATATGTTTTCACATATCTTTATTCTATATTTTTATTTCCTTGTAAAACATTAAAGGAGTCCCAAACATGTAGCATATGTTTCATTTCCCCCAGTGTTCTCCAGTACAGTGCTTTACTCAGGACATGAAATATCTGAAGAAGACAGCAATAGATTACGCACTTATGGGTATTCCTGTCAGTGGCACAAGGTCTTCTCAAGAATAAGTATAGCCAAGCATTTTCTGCAAGGCTACATATTCAGCAAAAATTGTTGTGGGTTTCTCGGGTCCTTTTGAGCAATATGTAATGACTTTGCTTTTTTATACATGACAAAGGAACTTTATGGATTGACTCTTAAAATAGGATTTCCATGTATAGTATATGCCTCGATTATAATAAGGCAATTTTCTTAGTGTAACTAAATGCTTTTCCCAGATAGGCATTATTTTAATAACTTTTCTTTCAGATACTATGATTTAGAATATTCTACATAAAAAGGGATGATAGAATATTGTTCACTGACCAAAGTTCTCATACTTAATTGAGATATTTTGATCCTTTATTTTTCATTAAAGTAGCAGGGTCTCATTTGCTTCACAAAATAGTTTTACATAATTTCTGATAAATTTGTAGTGAGAAATAAGGGCACTATGAGCATCTCACCAAGGAACTTTTCCAGTAGAATCGAGCCTTCCCTAATTTTGAAGTCTCAGACTTCTTTAGCAGGTGTACAGCTCTTGGAGGAATACAAGAAGGCTTATCGCTCATGATGAATTATCCCATATATCATTAGAACTGCTGCCAAGCTGCGGTATTCACATAATGGATCTTCAGTGGAAAAGCACGAGCATGATATATTACTCCAAAGGTGGGCTCTTCTGAGCAGAGGTTCTGTTTAATAAGAAATCTTGCCACTTGTTAGGAAATATGCATTTTCAGGATGACACTTTATGCCAGAACCAGTGCCATATTTAGTACAATAAACAAACACACACATTAGTTACTACAGGAGGGATGAAAAATACTCTGACATATTACATATCGTAATGAATAACTGTACAATTATAAACTTAAATAGAATAAATAAATGTTTCATAAAATTTAAATAATAAAAGTGCTAATATTTTAGAGTTGATAAACTTATCTTATTTAAATGCTTTTTTGTCTTTTGTTTTTTAGTCACTGATACAGAGACCTAATGTCACTGTGCAATTAATAGATGTAGTAACTTTTCAAATTATATTGGGCAATCATACAATTGATTCAGTGTTCTTTTCTTGTTGGTGTATATTTGAGATACATAGCACACATGTTTATCTTGTGGGAATTGTCACACGTACCTATTGCTTCTTGCCCCCTTTGTACCTGTCTTTTGCCTCCTCTCCCTCTATATATGCCTAGATCTCTTTCCTCTCCTTTCAAAGAACCAATTCCTTCATTCACTGGTCCTTTGTATTGCTATTCTATCTACAAATTAATTAATTTCTACTCTAATATTCATAATTTCTTTCCTTCCATTAGTTTCGGACTTAGTTTGTCCTTGTATTTTGAAAAACTGCAAATGCATAATTAGACAAGTTAATCAGATCACCATATTAATTTTCTGTGTGCTTTTATAGCTATAAACACTCCTCTTGAAAATGTTTTTTGCTGTGTCCCCAGGATTTGATGTGGCACTTCAACTGTCATTCAGTTCTAGGAACATTTTACTCCTTCTGTGATTTCTTCTACCCATGGAATATTCAGTAATGAATTATGTCATCTATATGTGCATATAGACTTCTTGGCTTTGTTTGATATTGATTTCTAGCTTCATACTGCTATGGTCTGAGAGTATGCAGGGAATTGTTTCAATTCTTCTGTAGAATCTATTTAAGCATGCTTTATGACCTAATATACCATCTATTTTGGCAAAATTTATGTGTGCTGTTGAGAAAGATGTGTAAACTGTTGTGGCATGGATCACTCTGTAGATATGTTAACTCTTTTTTTAATTTAATTCATTTTATTGATACATTTTATATACACATCATGATTGCAATTGACATTAAGTATTTGTATGATTAAATGACATTCTCATTTTTCCTATTTCCCTACCCACCCTACAACTCTTTTCTCCATTTTTAAATGATGTGATTTAATGTGATAGTTCTGTGTTAATTGAAGGGGAGTTGGTGACCTGTCTTAATGTGAAATTAGGTACTGAATCTACCACTATGATTGTATTAGCATTTATCTATTCTTTTATGTCTGGCCGTCTTTGTATTTTGAAGTGGGGTACACTGACATTTGGTGCAAAATTATTTTTTTCTGTATGTTGAGATGGACACGAATAACAAGTAAAAATAAATTCTTGACTAGTTCAGTTTTTATTTCAATAAATACAACTGCTGATCTAAGAGAAAGGAAAGTAAGGTCAGAAATATTCCTACTTCTCCTAAAACTCTATGATACTTTGGATAAAACATAACTCTGTTTAATTGTTCATAATACAGTAAAATTCCATGTGTCTGTAAAGCATACACAGGCAATTTATTTGTTCTTGGGTGAACAGCTAAAGTGAAATGAATGACGTTTCCATGCCCTCGAAAGTGATAGCTCATTGTTTCATTGGCAGCTGCCACATGTCATACTTTAACTACAGTAATATTGAATGAAAATTATAAAACTTTTCAAAAGTAAGAAAGAGAATTGATATGGATATAAAATACTGTTATGACATGTAAATATGTTCTTAGCTTTCATTTTTAGTTGGAATTTTCTTTCTTTCTCTGTTCTTTAAAAGTAGTGCAGCCACATTGCTATAGATCAAGTAACAACTTGATAAGTCAATACTTGAAGTTTTACTTTGCAGTTACAGCTTCTTTTGTTCTAATCAGCAGACATATCAGTTGAACTTAAAAGAGGCCCTTCTGCATGGAGGGGTGATCTGAGCTTGAGACATATGGTTAAGGGATTTTTAGTGTATATTAGGGGGTAAATAACATATGATACTGATTAGTGAGCACAATTCAAAATAAAAATTGAAGTAGAAAAATTGAGGGGATGAAAAAATGATTTGAAATCGAAGGATCAGAATTAGTTTCCTTGGGAAAGCAATACGTACCTAATGATTTTAAGGTAGGATACCTTGATGAAGATACATCAATAAACATCAATGTAAATAGGTAAAAGGCTGGCATAAGAGTCTCCAGAAGTGAATTCAGAACAGCAGGGAGAGCAGTGCAATTGTCCAGAAAGAGCAACAGTGGACATTAAGAAGACAAGATTATCAAGACAGGAATCGCAGGTAAAATTGAGCATCACAGGCACATTATGCACCCTGACAACTTCATGGATTAAAATTAAGACCCGTTACAGGGTCTGAACATTGGAATGACATGACTTGGCTTCCGTTTTAAAACTTCTCTGTGATTGCTGTGCTGTAAATGGACCATGGTTTCAACTCTCACCTCCATGTAGCAAGTTAGGGGTGGCAATAAACTATAAAAAGATAATGGTGACATGATGTTGGATAATAGCAGCAGCAGTGAAAAACAGGACCCCAAATATGGCAATACTTAGAAGGGAGAGAAAATATGATATAATTTGAGATTGGCTGAAAGTATTAGAAAACAAAATTATCAAGGTGTTTACATTTATGGAACTAAAAATTACAGAGATAGAGTTATCACATGAGACAAGAAGTCTATGTAATGAGCAAGTATTTAAAATTCAGATATTGAGATAGAGCTATCACATGAGACAAGAAGTCTATGTGATGAGCAAGTATTTAAAATTCAGATATTGAAATCTGAAATGTTTTTTAAGTTTTTTTCTCAAATATTCTAATGATGACAGCAAGTCCTTGACAGGCTCTCTCTTTGTAGTTAAGGCTGGCCCTGAGCTCAGCCTTGAACTCAGCAGTCCTCCTGCCTCTGCCTCCCAAGAGCTAAGATTACAAGCATGAACCACCACACCGAGCACTGTGGTATGTGGTTCTGATTTCTGGGGGGTGTGAGTTTCCAAGCCCAGCATTGTTGTGTGTGATTACCAGGAATCAAACCCCAGGCCTTTGCACTTGCAAGGCAGGTGCAGGAATCTCTGAGAGAATTTCTTGGCCCATCCTTACTTTTATAAGTGAGGATATCGGAGACAAGATTGAGTTAGAACTGTGAATGTGAATATTGTTCATATATTGAACCTGTTTTTTGTTTTTTTTGTTTTTTTGGGTTTCTTTTTAGGTTTTTTGAGACAGGGTCTCGCTTTGTGGTTCAGGCTGGCCCTGAGCTCAGCCTCAAACTCACATCACAATCCTCCTGCCTCTGCCTCCCGAGTGCTGGGATGACAGGCGTGAGCCACCATGCCCAGCACTGTGGTATGTGGTACTGGTTGCTGCTGGGTTGAGTCTCCACACCCAGTATTGTTATGTGGTTACCGGGGAATCGAACCTGGCCCTTGCGCTTGCAAGACAGGCGCCGGAACCACTGAGCTAACTCCCCGGCCCTATTGAACCTGTTTTAAGGCTCGGAGTTGAGAGGATTTACTTATGAAGTGAATGCAAATAAAGAAGAGAAGTAGAGTCTGAGTCCTTGGATTATCCTATTGTAAGACACAGGAAAAAAGAAGAGAAAACAGCAAAGGTAGTTTGAAGAATAAACACTGGTAACGTAGAAAAGTGAGAAGAGTGGGATACTACGAAAGCAAAGAAAGTGTTTCAAGGAAGAAGGTGGGATCAAATTGATCAACATGATGTTGCTCGTGCAAGGAAAAGGATAAGAAATGGCCATGAGGACTAGCAGTGTGGACCCAGCACCGACACCGCCCAACTCTGCTTTTGTGCAGATGGTGCAAACTGAGTCTCTTCACAAAGTACTAAAATCCTAATCAGTGTCTGTGAGTGTGGTTTTCTTTGAAAATAATCTTTGGAAGGGATGGAGTTACTATGGTGGAGTTAAAACAATATATGTAGCATTTGCATATAAGCTATATATATATATATATATATTTACATCCGTAAATTTTCAGCAATCTCTGAATTAAGTATGATGCCAATACAATGTAACCATTGCATACATAATTCTCACATCATGGGCCGGGGATATAGCTCAGTGATTCCGGCACCTGTCTTGCAAGCGCAAGGGCCCGGTTCGATTCCCAGTAACCACTTATCTATACTGGGCATGGAGACTCACGCCCAGCAGCAACTAGTACCACATAGCACAGTGCCGGGCGTGGAGGTTCATGCCTGTAATCCCAGCACTCAGGAGGCAGAGGCAGGAGGATTGCTGTGATGTGAGTTGGAGGCTGAGCTCAGGGCCAGCCTGAACCACAAAGCAAGACCGTGTCTCAAAAAAAAATAAATAATAATAATAATAATAATAATTCTCACAACATTTACAAAATAATGACAATAAAGAATATATATAAATTCAGTATAGGTGCATTGCTTTTTCTATCTGCCATCCACGCTCAGTTGACTCAACGGATAAAGATACTCATCTTTTGTTACAGCAGCTTCAAAGCACAGATGCAGAGTTCACGTGAGAAAGTCTGGGGGGAGACAAGTAGGAATCCGATTTCTGGGCATTCAGGCAAGTCCACAGCTGTGACTATGCGAGATGTGACGGCTCAGACTGGAGGTCTCCAAGAACTCTAGCACCAGCCCTGTCATGCAGACCATGCTCCGGTAAACATGCACTGACTGAGGAAACACTCCTTGTGGGCCTAAAGCTGATATGTTACTAGGCTCTCAGGAAGTTAACTTTTGTGGTTCTTCCTCATTTACAACTGAATGAAAAAATAGCATTGCTCACTATGAGCCCAAGTCACTGGCTCTGACCTTACTTGTCACGTCCCGTGGCTTCAGTCTGCTTCCTTTTCCAAATGACAGAAGACTGTGTGTGTCTCTCGCTTTCTCTCCAAACACACCTGACCCCAGTGTTCCCAAGGCTTCTTCTTTCTCCTTTTCTCCAGCACAGGTCTCAGGCTACATGCATCTGCTCGGTACAATCCTTCTTATTCAGTGCCTACCAAAAATTATAATTGTTCTTCTTCTCCTTATTATGAAAAAGGAAAAAGAAAGAAACAGAGACAGGTCAGAAGTAGATAATTCCGTGCTGGACAGCATGAGTACAAACGTAGAGGTAATTAATTACAGAAGCTATAAATACTTGCTATCTCCTAATACATAGAAAGAAATTAATATATCAGTAATACAATCAAGTCTTGCACACAAATCTAAAAAGAGGCTTTATTTTCACAGCCTCAGGGTGCATTAATCATAAAAAGTCCTTATATTAAGGCACACAGTAAATCTATTCAGATTCTCCCATCAGCCAGGTTCTACACCAAAGAGACTGTGGAGAAAGGTGCACCTAGTCCCTCCTTGTGTGGAGCTGCACTGGTCACACCTGAGGACACACCTCAGCAGCTCCCTGGGGCTGCAAGTACAGAGAACAGACACCTGACCACATTCTGTGCCTTCCTCCCGCAGCTCAGTGCTCTCCAGGTGGCCAGATGGGCAGAACAAGAGCTACAGCAGTGAGAAGAGAGTCTTCATTAAGTGCTGAAAAATATTTTTAAGCAAGCTAATTAGCGCTGAGTGCTGGGAAGTAATTGCTTCTCATCTTCTGTTTTTGTCCTCTGCATACTGGTGTGTAGACATCAAGGAATGAGATAGAAATGCTTACAAAGCAGATACTGCTAGAAATTTGGTGAATAACTACTGATTTCTATTTTAGTTGATCTCCTTTCAGCCCACCTCGACTAGAAAACATTGCTGTCAGAGCTCTTACCTGCTTTATCCATGAGATAGTATCCTTAGAAAGTCTGGTCTTTTGACTCACACACTTTTTTTTTTAGGTTAGTAAAAAATATATTTGGCAAACTGATAAATGTACACTTATGATCTATCAACCACCAAAGGGGGAAATTATTGATAGCATTACCATTCATCACACATTGTAAGTTTTGGGCAAAATAATTCTAGACTAAAACATCCTCAACTTGATTACAGCATAGTACTTTTGCTAGAAACGCAAAACTTCCCTTAAAACTATAATTTAAAGGCCTATCGATAGCTCAGAGAAATTATCAAATTGTTTACTCCTATAACAGCCTGTAATCTGTGTAGAAACATAGTAGTGATTTTTAATATCCTAGCTTATTTGAGATCTGACTGTTTCCATTGGAGATCATGTGTTAAAAGTGAAGCAGCACGCATTCTGCAGCCACAGTGCCTGATGGTGATCATGTCTTCTTATTCCCAATTCTTCGTCTGCTACTTCTGTCTTTATCTCTATCCTCATCTCTGGCCAGCATTACTGTTCCTGTCCCCAGGCCTTTCCCTCCCCAGAGAAGAGTTATATTACCCAGCAATCAAATTTAAATGGAGCTAAAATAACACTTGACTCATACTTTATAAAATGCAATTTCTAATGTTAAATATGATGCTCCAGCAAAACACACACAGGGTGTGAGTTACTTCCTCATCTCTGACAGGCGCTATTGTGCTTTGAGTGTGCTCTGGTCACGTACCACCCTACAGGCTGAGGGTTCCGAAGTACAAACAGAATTCTTGCCCCTCCCGAGGTTTCTCTTCACAGAGCAAGGCCAGAAAGTCAACATGTAGACCAGTGAATCATGAGAACGACAGTGCTTGAAGCAACTGTGCGGAAGTCTCAGTGAGAATCACGGTGAAGGATGATCATAAACTGACCATTCAAAGGGCTGAACTGAGCGGGGAGGCGCGTGAGGTCTGGTACGGAGGACGCTCTGAGTCCTCAGGGAGGAGCCGGAGCCGCGATGGGGAAGCCCGTGGGGCCTGCGCTGCTATTAGCGCGGAGGCAGAACTATGCGTCACTTCCGTCTATCGCGGACTCAGTCAATACCTAGTGATCTGGCCTGATCATGGGAGAACATGGAAACCTCACTCTAGTCACATTTATCTGTTTGATTAATAAAGAAATATTGTTATATGTCTCACAAGATTTGTTTTCCTCTGCCCCAGACTAACTTACCAGATGAGTCTGATTTCTAAAATATATCCTTATATAAAAAGAGAGAGAAAAAAAAAAAACTGTCCTGAAAACTGCATAAATACAAACGTAAGTTTCTGAAATTTACAAGATATATAAATTTTTAAAAAGGAAAACAATGAAAGATAAAACAATCAACATGTTTAGTCCTTCTTCTTAGAATAATAGAGAGATAATATCTTGAAAATAAAAGGATTGATTTGAGGCTGGGAAAGTAGCTCAGTGGGGGGATGATTACCTTGCCTTAATTTGGCTTTGGGTTTGCTATTCAGCAACACACACACACACACACACAACAGTGATGGTAACAATTTGTGGCAGGCATTGCTATAAAGGATTACATGAATCAATCTCCATAATCACCACAATAACCCTGTGTGGTAGATTCTGTTATAACCCACACGTTCAAGATGAGAAAATTAAGTATTAGAAAATTTTAATTACTTCTCTAAAATCACATTGCTAATAAAAATTCACCTCCACCTCTGTTCTGGATTCTCTGACAGGAACTTCAATGCTGTCTTTTATCCACACATATACACAAATCTACACGGAGAGGGAAAACTAACACGGGTTCTGTAAAGCAATGCATAGAACACCAATGGATAGAGGGAAATAAGACTGAAATGTCAGAGCCTCTGTAGAGCATTTGAAAACCAGACAGAAGAAACTCGTAGTCCATTTCATGCACCCTCCTTCACTACTTCTCTCTTAGAATAATTCTAAATATACTCAAAAAACCTACTTTAAAATTTTATTTTCTAAAAGAAAATACCCTAAGTGTTATAATCCTTTATCTTCCACATGCAGATTGTTAAGCTCCACTAACAAACGGCTTTTAATGCGGGAGATCTACTGGTAAACAAGCATATGACACTGACCCATCTCCTAGTCACGTCAATGGTTTTTACTAGGTGAAATACATTAGAATTCTCACCTAGAAAGTGTTTTTAGGAAAAGATACTTCTCCAGCTTCTAAATAATTCTGAGCCTCATGGATCCACAGAGCAGAGCTAATTGGAAACTAGAAAGTCCCAACTGTCCTCTGTCAATTCCTCCTCGTGTAATGAGCAGTGAATAATCCAAACTCAACAGAAAAGTGAAAGCACTTCTCTGTATAACCAGTATTTCTCATTTCATAGTCAAACCCTCAGTGCTAAACCAGAAACAGTACTTTCTCTGCATGATTTCAGAACACTTTGGTGGAAATCTTTTGTGCTTACACGATACTTATTTCATGCTACTAGATAGTATGTATACATATACATTGATGTGCTGATGTACATGTATGTAGCTGTGGATGTGTGTAGATACCGGTATATGTGTATATGCATACATTTACATATTACACTAAATATGCATCTATATATAAGTGTATTATTGTATATATGAATGGAAGAATTCTATCATGGCAATTTAGACCTTTGTGAGAATTAAAATATGCATTTTTATTGTTTTATGTTTGTTGTTACTATAAATCTAAAGCACTATATTATTTAGACTTTTTATATCACTAAAATGATCTTTAGGTCAAACAGATTTTGATACATTTTTATAGAGTTTATTGCTACATTTTAGGCATATCTCATGACCACATTCATCATTGGGAATTTTACCTGTACATTATATATCTTGGTTCTTTTTTTTCTCCATCCCCCTGTCTTCCTTTGGTTTTTCCTTTTTATATTTAAATCAGAAGAAATTTATTTGGTTGACTAACCAAAGTAGGTTTCTAACATAAAACATTTAACATTTCAATTTTCCACAAAATGTGGGGTAAGTGTAGTATATACACTGTGATTTAAAAAAAAATACAGTGAATGACTGTTTTATTTTTGCAAAAATATTAAAGTACATATAGCTATTAATTCTACTCAAAATCTTGTTCTTAGTTTCGAACATGTCTACAGTCTCATTCTGCCACTGCGTGTCTTTATATTTTGCCTGGATCTTTGCATCGATTCGAAATACTTTCACCGCCATATTGACTTTGAGGAAGAGTCTGAATTCGGAAAGCGTCAGACCCGGTGAATGAGGTGGGTGAGGACACAAGGCAGCATTTGAGTGTGACAGAAAAATGCCACAAGCGTCTGATTGATGAAAGGTAACCAAACATCATATGGATGTTTAAATTTTAGAAATGCATTATAGCAAAAAACACGCTGCTTTTGCCCCCATTAAATACGCAAACTTCTCCGCTTTCTTGAGATCTGGGCACTTCCTGTCCCCGGCGGTGCGTGTGTCTCGCTAGTGCCTGCTGCACAGTGGTCACGCTTCTGCAGGTGTGGCACACACGCACACCCTCATCTGACTCTTTTCCCTCACACTCCTCTCTCCCAACACTCCCTTTTCCATGTCTTGGTCTCCTTCATTTCCAAATGATTTATCTCCTACTTTCCTGTTACTTTTCTTTTATTTTGGGCTTTTATGTCTGATTTATTTCACTTAAAAATATAGTCTCAAGATAACGCGATTTTACCATAGTGAATTTTTAATGTAACATCTCCTGTGTCTTCTGATGGCCCCTGCACGCACGGGAACAGAGCCCTGCCAAGCCAGGTGTTCAAATCCCAGTCCACGGAGCAGTGAGATGCCTCCTGACTTTGAGGAGTCCTCACTTTGCCTCTGTGAACTGTTTCCATTATTTTTGTCTTTTCAATATTGTGTCAGTCAGGATTTTGTTACAGTGTGGTAGCTTTATATTTGAAAGCACCTATTGATCTTCATCATTAAGTGATTCCTTCTGCTCAGGCAGCCTGCACCTGACCTCTGTCCACAGTATCTGAAGCCGGCCCAGGCCAGGATCAAGGACCCGAGGGTGGGAAGACACTGGGCACTGTCTGGGACTAGTAGAAGAAATGACAAGTAGCTTCAAATGTGACAACTTTGAAAGCGTCATATATATATATATATATATATATATATGGTGGCACACAAAAAATAATTAAAATATGCTAAGTGGAAGACAGCCTATGTAGAAAAATAACAATATCTATGGGGGATCCTTTTATAAGCTAGAAAATAGAGCAGAATCTCTCTTCCTCAAGTCTTGGGCAGACTTTCCCAAAGACATTCATTAATATTTAATAATAAATTGTGGAATACAAAGGGGAGGGAAAGCTAAGTTAAATAAAGATGGATAGGTTACTTTATAGCAGGATAGTTCAAGCTTAAGAATGCTAAAGTACATCTCCAGGATGAAAAATACAAGATGTAGCTTTTCTTCCAGGAATGGAAGTCCACAGGCTTCTGGTGGACCTTGATGACAAAGAGGCCTATCTCATGGGAGAGAGGTATCGCGAGAACTCCGCAGCCCTCATTGGGAACCACATGAACACTCCTTTGTTGATACCCTTTGCTATTTCAGGGAACTTTATTGTTTTTAGGGGCAAGTTGAGGAATTTTGCTTTGAAATACCAATTTTCTCTCTGTTGTCATCTTCACCTATGTGAATAAATTACTATCAGAAATTCCTAGAGTTTAGAAATCTACCCATTCAGCTGTTTGTCACACAGCTGCTGATAACAAAACTAATTTCATTTTTGTGTATAGAACGACTTGCATGTTCATGAGAGAGGAGCTAGAAATGCATCAAGAAATGGAAGGAAAATCTCCCCTTCCTGATTTCTGCTGAGTGTTCAGAAAAATAAGCTGTTCATTTCGTTGCACAACAGAAGAGTGTTATTTAGTGCTGCTCTTCTAGTTTATTGCAGTTTATATCTTTTTTTCATGCATTTCTTACATTGCAAGTAAAATAAAAATTATGTTGGTGAGAGTGATTTTGGAGATTTCAAGAGCCACACTTTGGTCCTTTTATTCAGACACGTGATTTGGACTATGCTCCCCATTTGGTATCTTCTTACCCTGGAAGAACATTCGCTGGATGATGGATGATGTCTAAGCCAGAGCAGCAGCTCCAGCGCCTTATGTATTTGCCTATTTATAAGCTGTCACATGTTCTTTATAACTTTACACTACCGTATGTGATGATTTTAAGTGTGTTTATGAAGTTAGTAAAACTGTTTAGAATCTGTCAATTCACCTTCCTCGCTTAGTCATGTTTTACCTGTTAGTAACCACTTTCTTAGAGATGTATGATGTTTTCCCGAGCTTGGTCATATTTTTACTTTGTCTGTTCTGTCCTACTTTAAGTTAATGCACTGTGATAAAAAAACAATGATGAAAAATATTGACAGTTTTGTGCTTTTTAGTTTTTTTCTGGCAGTTACTTAAAATTTATATTAATCTACTTCTCTGGAATTCTCCACTGTAAGCATTTTATTTGTACTATAAAAGACATGGCCATTTCCACATCTATTTGACATTCATTGAGGAATGTTTGGATCATTAATGCACAGGTTTTTTAGGAAGCACAATTTTATTTCAGTGAGGACGTTCCAGGCCCAAGTCCTTCTGGAGCAGAGCATGTGCTCTGTTATGTGGGCTGTCTCGCTGGCTTTGCACTTACATTTTTTCTGTAGATTTATTTTCTTCTAAGCTGGATGACACATTTTCCAAAGAGTGTTGTGGATATGTAGAATGTTTGAGCAACTACCTAATAAGATGTTTATAAATATGGGTATGTTGTTTAGCAAGGAATTATGTTTTAAAAATTTTCTTAAAAATTGGAGCATTTACTGAATGTAATAAGAATCTCATTTTCCAAAATTCGTTGGTATGCAAAGATACTTGAAAACCAGTTTCATCCTGACTAGAAGCTGTAATGTAAAATGGCAAAATGTCTGGAACTACAAAGAACTGTTTCTTATGGTGGTTCGTAAGTGCCCCACAAATGGGCCAAGTGAGTGAGCATATGAACAATAAAGATCTTAATGCACAGAGGAATCTTTATATTTTACTACAACATACCTGAGTGCGTTACTCAGGGACATAAGCAATAAATTCCCCTGATATAACAAGTGAATACATCAAAGCATGTGACTTGTCTTTGTTGTATACAAACATATATGTAGATGCATACATAAATTACATACATGAGTGCTAGCATATGTGTGTGCTTATAATACTGAGACTTTCACACATCTCACCAAATATGTGATCAGCATGAAAAATCAACAGAAAAAATTGATTCTAATCTATCCATGAATTTATTGTAACATGCTTGTCAAAGAAAAGAATGAAAATCTACTATAGATCTAGCACACACAGATAGGTTTTAGCAGGTTCTAAGAGATACAAATGAATTTCTGGTCCTTCATGGATTTCCAGTTGGGCACTGTAGATCCTGAAAGAAACACCCACATCCATGTAGGAGCACAGACCCTCCTATGTTGCTGTACAAAAATATCTCTTCAAGGAGAATGTGTCCATAGATCACTTAGAAGCCCTTTCAGCCTTAGGCTAACTGACATTCAGGGGACAATTTGACAATGTCAGAAAGAGCAGTGTTGCAAGATCTCCATCATGGCCCAGGTACAAATGAAAGCCGTTAGAGTCTTGCAAGGCTCAGAGGTGTCTTTGCACCAGGCAAAGACAGAATGTGAGCAAAATGTGCAAACACTGCTGCTGTCTGCCCACTCACAATCCAGGCTGGGCTTCCACCAACAGAGCCCATCTACAGTGATACAGGAGGTTCATTAAATTCTTCCCGCCTGTCCCCATTCCCAAAGTCCTGTGTGGGACCCTATGAGCTTAGTGTCTATTCTCGTTCCTGAGTGAGGTGCTCTTACCAGCATCACTGCCACAGAATGCACAGCCATTCTCTCCAAATGATTTTTGTCAGATAATAAGGCTATTTTCATGAATTTGGCTGCATCTGGATAATATTTATTGCTTCTCAGTTGTACTGCAGTGGAAGGGCTGGTGGCACCGTGACACCTTGGTTAAAGGAATAACACAAA
>PVIR01008284.1:0-57163 GCA_004026965.1 Petromus typicus
TTTTTTTTTTTTAGTTTATATGAATAGTACTTAAATGTTGCAGCAGAGCTTCAGAAGTTCATTGATGTGAAGGAGAATTGCAGGAGAAAAGTATACAAGTGTATTTTTTCACGTACTTATTGGTATATTTTAGATTTATATAATGACAACATTCATTGCAGAGGATTTGTACCTACAAATGATATATCTTGCTTTCCCCCACTCCCTTCCCCTCCCTCTCTCTGCCACCAGGTTTTATGTTTTAGAGACATAAGGGCTGTCATCAGGAACTGAAAATCCAAAGAAGAAAGTTGGACAAATATTCTTATATACCGAGATGGATAAGGACAGTAGACTGTGCACATTGAAACAGACAAAAGGGTTTTGACTGGGTCTGCTAATTATGTGTAAAAATGACTAAGAAGGACATGCATTCCTGTAAAAAGGTGGATTCATACAGACTTTTCTAGTTTGACACCTTTTGTCTTTGACAATAAGAACATTAGATTCTTTCTGGTTTAGAAAGAATACAGATAATGGAAAGACAGAGATCGATTTTTGCCAAAGGGGAAGAGCAACAAAAGATGGTGAAGAGGGGAGAAGGAAGGAGGTAGGGAGGATAAGGGCACAACAATATTCAGAACAAGGCAAAGATCAAAGGAAGCTCCAACTTGATGACTCTGCTGTTATTTTGCTCACTCTCACATACAGTGCTGAAATGTATAATGGATCTAAAAACTCAGCAATGTATAAACATGATGTACTGTATACAAATATTGAAGCTCAGTCATATGCAGAGAACTGTATGGATAAAAAAATTTTAAAGACAGGTCTCAAGTCCCAGCAGAGCATTGCAAGTCTGAATAGTACCTTCGTAGTAGGTCATTAAACAAGTAGATTGTTAAACAAGGGCAGTATTAGATATCATCTTATCAAAATAGTTCAATGAAAATGAGATGTTTCTTTTAAGGATGCATGCTGTCCAAAAACACTTAATAAAACATAACAGACATAAGTCATCACATCCGCTGGGTTCAGGCAACACTGAACCCTCACATGTTGAGGGTTCAGGAAGAACCCTCAGGAACCTTCAGGAAAGACAGGCAGGAAGATTACTCTGGAAATCCAGGATATCTTCAGATAGCAGTGATAATGTGCTCATTAATAATCATGACTGCAAAACAGATGCAATCCAATGTTAATTTTACTGAGCCAATAAGATGTCTATTTTCATATTTCTTCACCTGTCCTTTCCTGGCCTCTAGCAGCTTCCATGAATTCTTTGAGGTTCTAATGATCACACAGTTGATATTGTTGGAAATTGTGTTTTGAATGTGTAGTTCTGGCTCACTAATGAAGGAGCTTCTCCAAGTCATTGCAAAGGACCATTGAAACTAAAATGCTGCTAATAAGATGTTACAGAACTGTGGACCTGCTTGACTCTGTAAAAAAATCACTAGAAATGTCAAATATCCTTGGCAGTGAAACTGGCATTCATAGAAGCCACAAATCTGCCCACCTCTACAGCAGATACCTTGGAGGATAGAAAGACATATAAAGTATGTAGTCAAGAATTGACTAGCCAGAAGGGTAACACAAAAGTGAAACATACAAAAACAATCACAGACCCAAACACAAAAATGAAAATTGTCCATTAGTTTTGCTGTGTCCCAAGAGTGTATATATATTAAAACATTTGAGAAAAATGAATATGTATACAAAACCTTTGCACCTGCATGATATAAAACATTTCTATGTATCAGAGAGTTTGAAACTCAATGTCACTTCCACAGTTTGTTTTATCTGAGAATTATTTAACCCCAAGTGAAGCACTTCATTTCACTTGAAGGACTGATAAGAACACACGGGTCCTTACAAGTAACGTAAGTCTGAGCAGCAGGTTGTTCATAGGGATAGAGTGCCTCAGTCATAATTCTGAATCGTCCTGATGACGGCAGGTTGTTAAGGAAACTTTGCATACTAAGTTAGGCTGTGTTTTACTGCAGAAGGAGTCACCACCACACAGAGGCAGCTCGGGCCACATTTAATTTAACTGGAAGTTGCTCATCTGTGCAACAGCATGAAAGTTTTTGGTGCGAGGAACTTGCAAATGTTTCTATTCATATGCAAACCACCTCAAATGACACTGTTTTAGGCCACCACACTCTGTTCATAGAATGTTTTCCCAGGTTTCTTTAGAGTTCTGCTGTGTTAACTTTCTCCCTTTCAACCAGCAGGAAAGTTCTTAAATCTAGAATGTTCTCAAGGTGAAATTTTGGGCTTCCTCTCTCTGTGTTCACCTTTGTCTCTGTCTCTCTTTCCCAACAAGCACTGCAAACACAGTGCTATCCTTTGCAGGGAACAAGTCCTCAGAAAGGTGAATAGCAGCACACCAGAGATTCTACAATTTGCCACCTCCCACCCCACCAGGATATCCATGTCCCAATCCACCTTCATTCAGTCTTGCATTTTAGAAGCTGGTCTCATTAAAGTACAGTAATAATTTCTGGAGAAATGTGTATCCATGCTCTACTACCTGAGATTCTATAACCATGCTATATATATATATATATATAAAACAGTGAAACTGGCATATATATATATATATATATATATATATATATATATATATATTTTAATGTGAATATATGGCACCCCAATGATTTATTAGTCATTTAAGGAAGATATTGTTTTTAACAAGTTTTGTACTAAATTTTGGAATTCTGATGATAAAGCAGACAGAATTCACAGCCTCTTGTACTAACTAAAAAGTAATGTACGTGTTGGTGATATCAGCAAATGCTGTACATTTATTGATGAGCTCTGGAAGGCCGTTCTAGCTCTGTCCTGTATTTCTAACCCTCTTGAAGACACTCAATAGAACATTCTCTTTCCTAAGAAAAATGTTTTCAGATCTGAGTCATTTCCTTAACTGATTTTTTGTTCTTCTTCAAATCTCATTCAGGTGATTTTATTTTAGCTTAAAATCTCTACCTGTGCCAGCTTTATTGAATTGTTTGTATCTGTTACCAAGTTTCTTGAGGTGCTGTGAAAAAATTACTGAATAATTTTTCTTTGTATTTTTAATTCTCCTTGACACTTTCCTTGACATTCACTGTCTTCATCAAGACCAGAAGACATTATTCACCTAGGAATACAGACTCGGGGTGAGCTATTTCTTTTATTTCTTCTGTTCTCCCTTTCATGTAGAATTTTCCGAAATTAGAGATAATATCATGTAAGAGTATTTTTCTATTCTGCTAGTGGTTTTTTTTGGTAGAAAAAAAACCCAATTTGATAATCATTTTAAATTTTGTATAAATAAAAAATAATACACTCTTTATTTGCTCAGCAATGATTTTTTAAAATGTATCTCAAACTGTTACTTCAGAAAAATCTTTTAAAATGCACTCAGGGTGGCAGCTTTCTCATAGACAGATCCAGAGATTGGAAGATTTGAGTTATTTTTCTGAAATCTTAGATAAAATGAGCACATTATGTATAATTTCCATTAGATCTAAATAATATAAATGTTTATATAAAAATTATATATTGTATTTTATATATAATTATAAATAAGTATGTACAATTTATATATAATAATTATATATAAATCTACATTTAAAATATAAAACATTGTTGGTGTTGTAATTAATATTCCCTTCCCTTGCTCAATAATCACAGTTAATATATATGGTTAATTTCAGTTTGTTTCAGTATTTTCTGATCACCAATGAAAGCTAGCCTCTCTTATTTCTTACCACATGGTGGAGAATATTCTGGACTTAGATTTTATTATAAGCCTGTAATAAAAATTGAAAAAAAATTAATAACTCCAAACACTCAAAGAAATACGTGCATGCTTTACTAACAATTCTCTAAGTAAAAATAAAACATAGTGTTCATATGAACTTTTAGAGCATAAGTGTGAGTTAGAAAATACCAGTGCTTTCCAATCTATGTAATAATAATTTTATTAATAATGAATTTGGATTTTATAGGAATATCTGTGAAATAAGAAGCACCTTTGTGAGAATTAATTTAGCCTTCAAATAATGTGGAAACTGGAATTAAAATGAAACACTGTAACTGGCT
Organism: Petromus typicus; assembly: GCA_004026965.1. Lineage (NCBI taxonomy): Eukaryota > Metazoa > Chordata > Mammalia > Rodentia > Petromuridae > Petromus > Petromus typicus. The sequence continues at coordinate 4,075 of PVIR01008284.1, forward strand.
ATGAGTTCAGTAATTCTTTGACACAATAGCTTGATCATTTAGAAGACAAAACACGATTCAGACAGAGGAAAAGTAAAGAATATAACAGTTATTTTATTTTATTTTATTTTATTTTTTACTAGCTGGGAGAACCAAAAAGATAGCTGAAATTATTTCATTTGGGATTGTTAATATTCCCTATGATTGTGAACACTGGGGTTAAACCTTTACCTCACCACTGTTAATAAGCAATATGAAAGTTCTGTACTAAATCTCCTGAAATCTCCTCAGGGCATGAGATGGCTGAAACCATCAATACAATAATTGAAGCAGCTGAGGTACAAGCATCTCACCTTTGGTTTATGGAATACACCTTTAGCTCCTCACTGAATTTAGCAATCTATGCAATTCAGTATTGTGGTATAATGCATGAATATTCTGAACTTAATTTTTAAAATACCTTGTCTACAATTTAATGATAATTAATCTACGTGGCTGAGGGAGAACACCCTAAGCAGGGTATAGATTCATAAATTGGCTTTTCATGTAGAAATTCTGAGTCTTCCTGTTGACCCACAGTGAAGACTGGCAGTTAGTGTGTGACAAAGGAAGAACTCCCCACAATGCTGGTCTAACAGAACTCCCCACACCGCTGGTTTAGCAGAAGCCTTGGTGATCCACAGCGCTGTGATGTGTTGGATGGCAAGACAGTAGTGCAGCTAAGGACAGTATGATTCATATAGAAAACTCCCATGGTGGCTGGATGATCAATAAATAGTGGGAACCTCAGAAAGATAGTGTCTTAGTTAAATAAGAGCTTTGATTATCCGGGGACCCTCATTTATGCACTAAGATTATATCTGGTCTTTTAAAAAATCTGTCTGCTGAACCCTTGGTTGGGTGATTAGGAAACTGATCAGCCTCCAAAATATGTGCTAATTTAAAAATGCCTAACAGTATATATTATATGCTTAATTTATGTGCCAAAAGGCACAGAAAAATACATAACTTTGAACATGCTAATCCATAATGATTTGAATTTAATGGTTAAGTTTCAAGTTTTTCAAAATATAGATGTATCCTTATTATATAGAAAACACATTTTTGGGCAATGCTTAAGAAAAGTTATGTATGTAGATGTATATTTTAACTGTTTCAATGTGACATTTTTCACTTATGATTAAGATATAATCCCCTTGGGGGCCAGGGATTTAGCTCAGTGGTTCTGGTGCCTGTCTTGCAAGCACAAGGGCCCAGGGTTCGATCCCCAGTAACCACATACCATACTGGGTGTGGAGACTCACGCCCAGCAACAATCAGTACCACATACCACAGTGCTGGGTGTGGTGGCTCATGCTTGTAATCCCAGCACTTGGGAGGCAGAGGCAGGAGGATTGCTGTGATGTGAGTTTGAGGCTGTGCTCAGGGCCAGCCTGAACCACAAAACGAGACCCTGTCTCAAAAAAAACCTAAAAAAAAAAAAAAAGATATAATCCCCTTGGATAAAGAATTTCTAAACAATCATGTTGAAATAAAATTAACAAGTATTATAGTCTTTTCTTGTCCTTAAGATAAAATATCTGTTAGATATCCTAAACTGAAGGTTGTACCCAATCTTATAATGCACTCTAACCATCATTTCGTAGGTAGAGATGCATGACAAAACAGGTATGAGTTTCCTTTCTCCTTCTGCACAGTTTCATGGGGAGAAGATTCGTTCTAATTGTACATCTTTGTGAGCATGGTACACTGTTTTAAAATATAATTAAGAGTTCTCAACTTCTCACATATAGGAAACACTTTATGGCTTCTCCTTCTCTTTCCAAATTTCTAGAATCTCTCGTCTGGGGTTTGGAGGTATTGAGAAGTAAAATAAATGTTAATTGGACAGACACATTATGGATCTTTGACAGTCTAAGTGCAAATTGTGAGAGCTGCAAAGAGACCACCTAGTAGGTAGTTTATACATCCTGGACACCGTACAAAGGAATGGTTCACATCTCATGTCAGGTGGTGTGTGATTTTCATCACTCTATGTAGAATAGTGACTCTTCTAAGTTGTTTTCTTTCTATAGTTTTTTTAACTTATTTTTTTAAAAATCAAAAGTACCTGAAATCTCAAAATATGAAAGTGTAAATGGTGCAGCTCTACATGAAAGAAGTAAGGTTGTCTTAGAAAACCTACTGTTTTCCACAAAAACTATTCAAAACATAGTATAGATATGATAGTAACAAAAAGAGTAAAAATAATTCAAATTCATTTTTAACTTTAAGCATATGAGTGATTTTCATTTTCATTTCCAGAGTAATAAGTGGCAGGCCCTACACCATTAGCAGAGAGAAAATTTAACCTTGCCTGCATAGTTTTTATTTTGGCCAGAATGTCTAAGGCAGTAGCCAAGAAATTTCCTAGTGAACTTGGGAAGAATATGACTTCCAGCTAAACTAGCTCCTCTTTGAAACGGGAATGCATAAGGGGATGTAAGAGGCCTGGCTGTGATTCTCTTTGTACTTGGGAAATCACTGGGAAAATAGCCATCAAGCTCATCAAAGATAGTTTAGGCATCCAAGTTCTATGCTGTGCTCATTTGGTAGTTCTTTGTAAGAGTTCATCTCACACGACAAAAATAACATGTTTTCATCGCTAACTTCTCTGCTTTCTGTACTGTTTTTTTTTTTTTTTGATCAAAACTTTCTGTGCATAAGATCAGCTAATGTTAGGCATTAAAATCATCTTTGAAGGTCCCTGAATTATAGAAATAACAGCAAACTTAGTTTCAGACCTCTTGGCAAAAAGAGAATAAAGGCATATTCTGGAAGAACTCACTACTTCTAACATTTCTACTTTTGTTTGGCAAAGGAAATACTACAAAGAAGAGAACAAATCTATCACACAGAAATTTTGTTTCTTTGAGATCTTTCAAGATGCAACATAACACACATGAGTCATCTCCTCTTAAATTTGAAAAATAACATTTCAGTGAATTGTAGATGACATATCCTAGGAAATGTCTTGGCATCTCTGAGACAGGTGAGACAAGAGGAACAGAGATTAAGTGTGCTGCTAAGGAAAGTCAACATCTGAATTGAGCTGAGAAAAATTTAGCTTTCCCTTTCAATTATTAAATGGGAAATTTGACAGAAATGCTTAGGAATCTCCAAACAAAATAAATAAATGCAAAAACCCTAGTGAGATAGAAAATAACTGTTCTTGAATGTTCTTGTGTAGGTGCAGATGTCTTAATGAAATTAAACATAACAGAATGCATTTGTTCTATTCCGAGTCTCAGATAGTGGTCTCAAAACACTAAACCAACATTCATTTCCACTGTTCATGATTTTTGTAGAATGGCCAGTGCTAACAGAGACAGCCCCCAGTGGAGACATTTCTTGGACTCTAAAAGCTCACCTCACATAAGTTACTCTATTTTTAACATGGCTCTCAGCTGTTTTGGCATATCATTTTTCTCTTTTTAAATCAGTGAACAGAATGTCCTTCTCTGGCCCGCTGTGCTGACCAACTCACTGGCTGACAGCTTCTTGATTTCTTGTCTTTCTTATTGACCCCAAAATATAATCCTAAGGGCACACTGCTGATTTCTGTACCCATTTAAAAAGTAAGTGAGACTTCACTAATTCTAAGTCAAAGTGTATCTTCGCAAGCACTAAAAGTTTCCAGAAAATAAACTCTACCAATAAGGGTTATAAAAGAAAAAGCATGAAGATCTAATTTTCAATGAAACCTAATGACAAGAAATACTGATGGAAACCACAAATAGGCAGCCACTCCCATCTTGGCATACAGAGCCCTCTACAGGTTCAAAAAGACATGACAGGAAGGATCAACTGGAACAAAATAGTGCAAACAGACATATCCCAAAGGAGGGGCATCTTGATGGTATGAACTTAGGGCTTCTATTATATCTGGTGAGGGACTCAAAAAGCCAGCAGCGAACATAAGAAAATCCTAGCATATTTTAAGGTGCTGGTGAGAGTAATAAATTTATCTGTGTGCATATGAGCTTATAGAAACATTTACAGAATTATGTTCATCTAAGTTTTTATAACTCTCGCAATGATATATTAGATACAGTTTTGAAATGCCAGAAAGTCTACATGAAGAAAACTACTGAGGGCTGAAACCAAATTTACCAAGCAAAAACACTGGAGCAAAGGAAGTTAAAAGGTTCTACAAGTTGTCAAAGATGGTAGATACAAAAATTATTATTAATAAAAAGTATAATGCGATGTAAGAAATAGAAACCTACATAATGCCATTTCAAAAATACAAAAAGAAGTGTCTATTTTAGCTTTGTTATCTTTCATAATCTTCCCCCAAAAGTAAATAAATTCACCAAATTAAATCCTGGGGAGAATGTTTTTCAGAACTTAAAGGATAATTTAGCTGCATTGACTCTGAAAAAGTTTAAAAGCATAAAACACAAAAACCTTTATAAGTCCTTTGAGGAAAGTATTAGAACGTTTTTACCAAAATGTAATGAAGTCTTAATGAATAGGAAAGTGCAAATCAATTTCAATTTGCAATTGATGATTCACTGTAGTAAGTCTCTGTAATACTATTCTTAAATATCTGCAAGATCAAATTAACAAGATGCTTAGTAAAAATGAGGTAAATATATGAAAATATATTTTACATGAGAAAAATAAACACAGATCTAAATGTTTAATAATGAAAAATAAGTATTATATCCATTCTCTTTTGTCACTTATAGATAATGATTTTTAGTTTTTCAAGGCTCATGTAACAGATAACCTGACCCTAGGATTAAAACAGCAAACTGATTTTTCTCTAGTCTTTGAGTCTGAAAGCCTGAAATCCAGAGGTCAGCAGGGTTGGTTCCTTCTGAATGCTCTGAGGGAGAATCTGTTCCATGCCCTTCCTGGTTCTCATGGCTGCCAACCATCCAATAAGGGCATCTGTAACTTGGATGTGTGTCAGGCTTCTCCTGCCGTCATCTTTACATAGAGTTCATCCTGGTGTGTTTGTATCTGTGTTCAACTTTCTCTCTTTTTATGAAGGCTCTTGTCTTGGTCTGGGTTCTCCAGATGAGCAGAATCATCAATATCTACATCTATTTATTGAAGCACCACAGTCAAAAGAGCCCATGGTGGCTGCCTGTGGACTGGAGATCACATGGGTCCCTGGAAGCTCCATAGGGAAGAAATGACTAAAACCAAAATCAAAATGGCATCTGCTAAACACAGGCAATGAAAGCAACAATGCTGCACACAACTCAACCAGAATGAAACTTTTCAGATGTGGTTTGAATGTATCCTTCATTCCTGTTCATTCTATCCGTACCACAAGTCAAGTAGTGCCACGCAAATCGAGGAGGGCCTTCCCCCTTCAGTCTACATGCCAGTCTTCTCTGGAAAGACCACCCAGATACACTCATAATTGTGCCTTACCAGTTTGCTGGGTGTTTCTTATTCCAGTGAAGTTGATATCATGATTTATATTCGCAGCCCACCTAATACCAATCTTACAACCAGGAACATCTTTAATCACACTTAATCTCTACTTGGAAAAAGATAAAGTTTATAATTTTACCTAACATGATAGTGAGTCAAATATTCTACACACAACAGGAAACTGACTTACACTTTTCCCATGATAAGAGGCCAAATGTTTCCTTGGGTCATGCTTACTCTTCTGACTTTTCTTAGATTTAACTGAAGTGCCCACATTAACTTGACTTAGTACTGTACTTAGTACTTAGGTGTCAATATTCAGTAAGTCAATGTTATGTTACATGATATAGGAATATAGAGAAAGAAAACAAAGATATCTGCTTAATAGATGTATGTAAATAGGCATAGGCATATTAATGAGGGAAGAAAGAAATACTTATGGCAATCATAATACTCATTTTCATAACTGGTAATTGATTATACATGATACTGATAACTATTCTCTCATGCTACACTTTCTGTATTCCTGTGTCCTTTATCAAGCTCCTCTGTTCTTCATTTTTATGTGGTAGGATAAACCATTCCTTTATAGTTAGAGCTGTTTTTAAGCTTGCTAGAATTAGGTTGTTTTAGTTTCACATTGACCTTACTAATAAGAAATGATAATAGCAGGAAATTCTCTAGGGGTTTGTCTTCATACTAAACGTTCTACTCTTGAATTTCAAGGTGGACTAGTAATTTAACTTTCCAACATATCAGTCATCCTGATCACCACCTGCATACAATTTTAGTGCCTTGACACAGAGCCATGAGAAGACCAAATTGCTAAAATGAAGCCATGATAAGAGTACTGAATTCCATGAGTGTGAGCCATCGAAGGAATTCAGACACAATGATCAGATAGAATGCTGGATGGAATACTATGATGTTGAAAGACCCACTTTGTCAGCTCACAGATGGTTGCTCCAGGAGACACATTACACAAAGCATATCCTGTCCAACCAGAAAAGAGAAATGATTGCTCTTTCCACAATAGAAGTAGTCCCCCCAAAAATCAATCTGTCACCAGACAACAGGCCAATAACCCAGGAGCCATCCATATTGGGGATTCATTTTTGCTCTCTGCTGGGTTCTTCAGCACTATCTGTAGCCAGGCCTCCCGGGGGAGTGGAGATCCATGTTGGAGAACCTAGACATAACCTTTATTCTTCCATGATCACTGTGTTTTGTTGCCTATTAAGAAATGACAGGAGTGACTGAGAAAAGAAATTGACTACACTCCTTAAAAATGGGTCATCTTATCTACTTCATTATTAAATTCCTCTTTCACTGGATCCACCTCTTGGGAAGAACTCACAGTTTTTATTCATCTAGATAAAGCTCATGTTTCTTCTCCAAAATATCTGTCACCAAATTTACAGTTACACAATGTCAAAGCAGATCAATACATGAATCAATACATAGTTTAATATCTAACCATTTTTTCCAGAAAAATGTAAGATCAGAAACCTTATTCAATGTTGCTGCCACTGTGAAGATTTCTCTTCAACACTGTCTTGTAGAGATGTCACCAGAGGTGGCTGCAGTGCTACAACTGTCCACCTTTCAGGCAATATGCATGTAGTGAGCCCAACCTTCCATAAACTATACATATGTCCTTAAAGACTGCAGTGGTATGCTGAGACAGAAGGCAAATCTAAGGGTAGGAAACATAAACATTTTTTACACAACTTCCCTGTATTCTTAGGAACTGCTTCTGCTCATTCACACACATACTACTTCCATTTGGTGATGGACTGTTGCTCTGTGTACCTGACTATGGTTCCATTCATAAGACAATACACAGCTCATCTTCAGCACTTCAATTTGCAAAATAGCACCAGGTCAAACATTCAGTTGGCCTTTAAGTGATACAGCAGATCAGCAGGGAACATAAGTGTCTACAAAAGATGGCAGAACCTTGCTCCAAAGCCAAGGTAGCATATTGAAATCAATCTAGTTCTAGGCATGCTCATTAAGTAGAGAGATCGATACCTATCTCTTCTATTTTTTGATGTTAGATGGAAATACACAAACACAGATACAAGTTCCACTTGGCGAGCTGCGAATTGAAAACTCGAAGCAAAAGTTGTCATATTCATGTTTTTCTTTTTTACTGCGGCTACTACCCTGACTGTTTCTCTTCCTACCAATTTATCCATAATTATGAAATTCTTGAAGACTCTTTTTCTAGGAGAAAATAGCTAATAATCAACAGCAGCTAGTACCTCTTTAGGATATACAGCACTGTGTGAGCAAAGCCAGGAAATTGAACTAGAAATTTAAGAACTTGGAAATTTGATTTCAATATTGGCAAAGCAGAGGAGCCTGACTCTGAGTTTGTTTTCTGGAAAAGATTGCAAATAGAGTTGAAATTAGCTATTAATTAGTGTAGGCAAGATACTAGGCTTTGAAAGCTGTAATTAACTGAGACCAATTATAAAAACTGATAAAAAAATTAAAAGAAAAGATGCCGATGCCTATGTATCTGTAGCAGGCTTTCTTGGAATGGGCTACTCTTATAAAGATGAGTTGCGATTGACCGCAGACAAAGGATGTAGGCATCTTATATGGTAAAGGGGACCAGAATTAGGGTATCTGGAATCGGAAAGGTACTATGATCTCATCTCATTGGTGGATCTGTCTATGACAGAGTGATGACATCAGGGGGAAAAGGGGAATACGGAGAATTATGGGAAAAAGAGGAGGATCTCAGGCTGAAGGGGCCATGTTAGATTTGTTTCTTGTGGTTGGGACCATGAGAGATTGTGGGAAGGAGTATGGAATTTTACCACAAGGCACTGTGGGAAGGAATGGCATTTTTGACAGAGAAGTGCCATACTCACTCCGCTCTGAACCAGCCAAACCTATAAAAATCAAGTATTTTTGGTATTATTTTGGGAACAGTATGAAAGAATGACCTTCAAACGAGTAAAGACTTGGAGCCAACTGGAAGAAGTGAAGTTGGGAGAAAAAGTATGGCACTGATGGACAGCACCTCAAGTAGTAAGCAAAGCATACACCAAATCCATTAAATCTATATGAATTAAGAAACATCTTTAGTTCTAACTCATAAGCATAATCTGAACTTGAGAATCTTCCTTTATGTATTTTTGGTGCATTCATTACTTTTATCCATTAACCAATTTTATGCTTTATGACAGAACTTTCAGGACTTAGATCCAAAATGTGCTTTATTTCATTTTATTTTTTATCTACTGCCCTATAGGGTAACCATGAGCCAGCCACATGTGATGCTTAGATTTGCATTAAATCTGACAAAATTCTATAGCTACATTATGCATATCAGGTACCAAATAGCTCAGGAGGGTTCCTGGCTACTGTCTGGGATGTTGAGGAAGCAGAGCATGTTCATAGACCCTGGAAGCTCCAAGGACTGTCCTGTATGCCACCTGGATTTGTGTTGGAATGAAAGTACCAGGCAAGATTTCAGTCTTGAAAGCAAACATATTTGAACCTTTTTAAATGGGAATATTAGAATAATGATATTATTTCTTGCTAAGCATTTGGCTTCTTCTTCTAATAAATGAGGGTTCCATTTTGTTGGGGTTTTTTTTTATAGCTGGTACTAACCAATTAAAAATACTCTTGTCTCCCAATGTGATTTCCTTTCTTCCTTTATATGAAAACCCTACACATTTACAAAGGTATATCGTTACTCTAAAATCTGATCCTTGACTTTAAGTCCTGATCAGGAATTAGTACTTTGTCATTTTTCTATTTCTGTTGCTTTCTCCATAAAGTGTCTATGTGTGGTATAACAACTGGCTTTTATGATCTCTACAGCTACTGTCTTGTCTGTTTCTGCCTCTTCATTCTTTGCAATTCTTTGGAAGTCATCTGTTCCAAGTTAATTTTTTTTTTCATTGTAACATCTTGCCTTTTTAATTTCAACACAGTGGGGTGATCCTACAAACCTTATGTCAGTTAAATATATCACTAAATATTATAGAACACCCACTCTATACAAGACACCTGCAGGTTCCATTTTCCATTCCAGTCATTACTCAGGAAGTCTGTAGTCCTAAGATTTAGTATTTTCACTTAAACTTCCTCTATCTTAACATGCACACTAATTTTCTTTTCTGAACTTCAATGATATTTAAGACTCTTGTGTATCATTCTATGTATTATTTGAGTTTTTCACTAGTCACTATTTTGATGTGATGAATTTAAGATTTCAAAGGATTTTTGAAAAACTTTGTCTTTCTTTGCAGCTTCTGTGCCTCTTGCCATAGACACTGGCAATCACTTACTTGCTTTGGGGAATAAATTTCTTGTTACCATGAATATGTTGCAATCACAAAGCAAGAAGAATTCCTTGGACACTTAGTCACAAGTTGAAGCAATGACTAGTTAAGGAAAATATTTACCAAAGATTTTCTTGGATCAGAAATACTCATGCCTTTGCCAACCCAAACAACAGAACTTCCAGCTCTTTCACAGGTAACTCGTATCTGATCCCTTCGTCTCTCTTTTCCCCATTTCTCTGCACTGCGATATTATCATGCACTGCTGTGATGGTAGCTGAGGCAAGAGTAACAAGAAAAATTATTAGCACTCTTGGCTTGTTAAAAAACAAAATAACACCAAGTTCAGCCACACAAAATAATCTGATAGGAACTTTCCCTAAATCCTGTGAAATGGATCCATGAAAGAAGACTGAATGTTGAAAAGGGAACCATACCGTAGTTCTCTTTCTGTGCAAGGAATATGTTCCAAGACCCCCAGGGCCTTCCTGAAACCATGGATGGTACCAAAACATTTGAATGAATACTTATAAATACATATTTATAAATGAATATTTATATATTAGATAGAATAGGCACAATAGGCGGCTAACCACAATAAGTAATCAGAAAATATTCTCTAATAAAAGTTATGTGAATGTGTTCTCTTTCTGTCTTGAAAGAGTCAAGATAAATATCCACATTTTTTTAGTGCAGGTGATATGAGTAATGGAAATCACAGAAAATGGAATCATGCATAAAAAAGGAGTGACTGAGCTAGTGTAAGTTTCGTACACTCTCCACTAAATGATGTGTACTTTGCAAGTGCTTGATAACAATGTAAGAACTGTAATCTCTAGATAAACTCTAGATAATACACAAATGTATATTGAAGAAGTCAATAGAATACTTGAAATGCTAAATAGTACACTCGAGCAATAATATTTTCTTAATCTAAGGAAGAGAATAATAATGGAATTACAATAAAACAGATAATATGCAAACAGTAGAAGAAGAGAATTTAACCAAACCATATTAAAAATAAAAGTAGCTGTATTGTTACTTAAAACTGTAATTGAAAGCCAGGGACATAAAATATATATGACAAAAAGTTCTAGTGCAGTGCTTTCATGAAAGCTGATGTAGGCACCTTAATACCAAATAATATGTACAGATTCATACCAATTAATACCAAATACCCTAATTCAATATTTTATATTGTTGAAAGAATCAAGTAATCAAGATGATATAAAATCTTTGCATACACTAAAAAGGTATGTAATGAAGTCAATAAGACTAACAACTGTTGTGGAAAAAAAATTAACATACATTTCGTACGAAACAATTCCCAATATATTTTAATGTTTTTTGTGCTGCTTTTTTCTTGAAAAATTATAACTCAATACCTAGTAAACTCATTTTACTGATTACTTTCTTTGCAGTTCATAAATCCAGTACAGATCTGACTGCACAAACACTCAGCTTTACTGACAGACTTGTTTTCTTTTTGGAGAATTCAGACCAAATTTCCTCACGTTTTTGCCTATTTTGGCTGCTAACGGCCCATCCTGCGGTTTGGGCCTGCCTTCGCCATCTTGTCAGGCAGAAATGGTGGAATGGTCTTTCCCACTATATCGACGTACTTGGCCTTCTTCATATGCCTACTTCCTTCACTTTGAAAGTTCCTTCTAATTACCTCACACCAGCAAAAATACTTCCTTTACTCTAAGTCCAGATCAAAAGCAACTTTAATTTTATCGATATATTCACTTCCATTCTGTCATGTACATATTTGTAAATGGGGGAACTGACATGAACATCTATGGAATTCCATTAGTTCGCCTACCAGAGAATGGAAGTCAGACACTCTTACTAGCGAAACTTATAGATACTGTTTCCGGCAGTGCAGACTCCACATTGTTAAAAGGCTACTTACAACTTTCATTAAAATGAATCACTGCAAAGCCATGAAACATCCGTCAGAAAATTTCACTAATCAATAAAATTGAAATACACTAGGATCCAGTAACAGGAGGGCATGTGAGCGACCTCTGCAGTCCGCAGAGAGAGGGGGCGTTACCCCCGTGGATTTATTCATTAAATGTGCACTTAATAAAGAGTCATAGGAAAGCTTTTGTTATTTTTCAAAATTAGACTGTTCAGAGTCTTTTATTATGGAGCATAATTTTTACAATTCTCCCCTGGCTGTGAGTTCTTTTTCATATAATTGACTTGAAAATGTTTTCTACAGTGTTTTGTCTCTTTGTATACTTTTTCAGATAATTGATTTGAAAATGTTTTCTGTAGTTATTTTGTCTCTTTATAGTAACTTTTACAGATCTGAAGTTGTCAATTTCAACAAATTCACATTGTGAATGTTTTTCTCTTTGATGTGTCTTGTTTCTGGTGTCATGTGGAAAATAATTTTGCTAACTAAACTCACAAAAGTCCCCCCACCCCCCCTTTTTTTTTCTTATTGGATCTATTAATTTGCTTCTTGGCATCTATTAAATTTCTGAAACTTTGTTTAGTTCTTACTGTGCAGAGAAATATTTTTACGAATGTATATTGCTTTTGTCAAATATTTTCTCTATTAATACAATGAATTCTTTCGTTTTGGTATAATAATATGGTAGATAAATAATTTTCAAATGTTGAGCCACTCTTGTGTTCCGAGAATAGATAAAAATAGATTGGGCTAGTACCAATTTTTATATTAGTATATTTTATTTGCTGACATTTTATTTGGTATAACCTAACATCAGTATACATAAAGGATATATTCTTTACTTTTTCAGATTTTTATTTTTTAAATTCAAATCTTTATTTATACATTATATATGCACATCATAGTCACTTTCACCATTGAGAATTTGTACCAGTATATGATATGACATGATTTAATTCTCATTTTTCCCATTCTCCTATCCACCCTAAAACCCCCTGCCTCTATGTACATATAGGCTTTGTTTCCTGATATTATTACCATCACTGATTATCACCATCCTGATATTATTACCATCCTGATATTATTTTTTCTCTCATTACTTACTCTTACACTCCATTTCCTTTAAAATATTTTCTATTTCACAATATTTACTATATATTCTAGAACTCATTTACATCTTCATTTTCTCATATCAGAGAAAAGATACAATGCTTATACATCTGTGACCTATTTATTTCACTTATAATGATGTCCTGAAGGTACATCCATTTGAGTATGATTAATTCAGTCTTATAATTTTTAATAGCAGAGTAATACTCCATTCTATAAAAGAACCACATCTTCTTTATCCAGTCTCCAGTTGATGGAAATTTTGGTTGCTTCAAAGACTTAGTTGATTACAAAATGAGCTTGATAAACATGGGTGCACATATGTTGCTGTGATGTGAATCTTTTAATTCTTTTCTGTATATACCTAGCAGAGGAATAGCAGTGTCAAATGGAAACTCTAATCCTAGTTCTTTAAGTAATCTCCACACTGATCTTTACAGTAGTAGTATGAGTCTACACTCCTACCAACGGTGGAGAAGGTTCCTTTTTCTCTGCAGCCTTGCCAACATCTGTTGCTGGTAATTCTGAGATAGCAGCCATTCTTTGTGGATTGAGATGAAATCTCTGTTGTTTTCATCTGCATCTCTTGAATGACCAATGATGTTAAACATTTCTTCATACAATTCTTAGCTGCTCTTACTTCTTCCTCTGAAAAGTATATGTTTATTTCAGATGCCCATTTTTTAATTGGGTGAGCTGATTTTTTTTAAGCTTCTTATATATTCTAGATAGTAGGCCTTTGTTTGTGAAACAGCTGATAAAGATTCTTTCCCATATTGTTGGTTGACTTTTCTCCCTGTTGGTGGTTTCCTTTGCTGTGTAGAAGCTTTTTAATAGGATGAGATTCCATTTGTTTATTTCTCTGCCAGTTTTTGTGCTATATAGGTTTTGTTCAGGAAGTCTTTAATTTTTATCATAACAATGCATCTTATTTTAGTATTAGCTTAACAGTAATCTTAAAAAGTCAGTAATGCTTCTGTAGTCAAGGAAGGAATGCATAAAATTTGCATTCTAAGTAAATATTTTACACTGTGGCCCTAAAAATCATATAAACTTGTATATTTTCATTGGAAAGCTATTATGTGAATTTCAGCTTATTAAGCTTTCAGAAAACTAGTATTCTATTGAATAAAGCTTGATATTTCATGGCTTGACATAAAAACTGGTTCTGTTCTTCAAAAGTTTTGAATGAACGGGCCCTCATGTTCATAGTATTCTTGGATTGTTCTTTTAAGTCTTCGATTTCTGCAGTAGAGCCAATTCTTGCACTATGGTTATTGATAACTTGTTTTCTTTCTTTTTCATGGTTAGTTTGATAAAGCTGTTTTATTGATCTTTGCAAAGAACTTGCTTTTATTTTCATTGATTTTTCTCCATTACTTTCCTCTTACATTTCTAGTGCTAATATTTTTCCAATCTACCATATCTTTGCTTTATACTTATTTCCTTCATCTTTATTTTCTTGTATTTCTATTTTCAATGTAATAGTAAATATTTTATCATTAACTTGAGTCTCATGATTCAAAAGCTTTTAGTAGGATAAGTCTATGCATAAATTTGTTTTAAGTATCGCTAAAAAATTTTGATAAATTAAGTTTTCATGTTTATCTCACTCAGCATAGTCCCTTAGTACTTTCTATTAACCCATATATTCTTTATAAGTGTTTGTGTTTATTAGAGTATTTTGTAATATCTTTTTATGATGGATATTTCATTTCTTAGGACTAGAATCAAAAAGGAAATACAGTATTATTGTTTTAATTTGCTAAGTTTATTTTGGGATCTATGCGTGAAACTTTTGGTAGATATCTCATATGTCTTTGAAAACAAACAAACAAACAAACAAACAAACAAACAAAAATACATTTGTTCAGTTGTTGAGTAACCACATAAAATGCCAACTAGTAAAACAATGATAGGAATATGTAGGAGTGGCCTCCTATTCAGGCCATTATACCCTTGATAATTTTATACACACTTTGTATAGACACTACAAAGAGAAGAGCACTGATGTTTTCCATATTATTTTACATTTGCTTTTTCTTCTGGTTGAACCAGTAATTTGTATTCAGACCGTTTATAGTTTTGTTTTTGTTCTTGTTTTAGTTTTTTGAGACAGGGCCTCCCTGTGTAGTTCAGGCTGGTCCTGAATCCAGCCTTGAACTCAGCAGTCTTCCTGCCTCTGCCTCCCCCATGCTGGGATTACAGGCGTGAGCCACCACACCTGGCATTGTGGTACATGGTACTGATTGCTGAGGGGCATGAGTCTCCATGCCCGGCATTGTTGTATGTGGTTATCAGGGATGAAACTCAGGACATTCGCGCAACTGGTGCCAGAAACACTGAGCTAAATCGCAGCCCCAGAGACCATTCATAGTTTTGTGGTGATTAGTATAGTTCAAATATGTTTTATCTTTTTTGTGCCTCTGCTATCATTAATTTTTTCTCTTTTCTTTTGGACATCATGTTTCCTTTCCGTATGCTGCTAAATATATTTGTGTTTAAATTTTTTTTTCCCATAAAGATCATATATAACTCCATCAATTTGGTCTGCTTAAAATCATAATATAAATGAAATTTAGACAACTTACTTTCGGTCAGTAACTTTAAGGTCTCCATTTTACTCTCATTTAAATTTATATTATATGTCACATTTTGGAACCCCCATGAAAATTTATTTTTATCTGTAACCAGCCACTTATACTTGAATTTATTTCTGGATAGAGTGGTTTCACACTCATGCAGTCATATATGAATGAATACTCTGCTATAAAGAAGAATAAACGTGTCATTAGTAGGAAAATAGTTACATGTAGAATCCATAGTGTTAAGTGAAGCAAATTAGATGCACAGACTCATGTGGGTGCTTTCTAACTTTCTTTCATTTTATGAATAAAGAAGACAAAATTTCAAAACAAAATAATAAAAAGATAAAAGTTAATACACTGTGTATCATTATTTTCAAAGTAGTTACTGAGAGTACATGCTTATTATCATAGGTTCAAAGTATAAATAAAGAGTAAAATGAAAGATCTTAGAAAACATGGAGGTACATCCTTTGCAAAGGGAAGGCGACCGAGAGAAAGACAGAGGAAGAGAAATGGAAAGAAAAATAATTGAAAGTGTTTTATACATGCACCAACTCCTATAATATCATGCACTGCAGACATATACTAATGGAGAAATTTCTTTTATTTTTAATTCATCTACAAATCTGTTTTATACTTATTTTTCTTCAGATTGAAAAAAAATTTTATATCTTCATTGTTTACTTACACTTTATGGGACATAAAATCATTTATGGATTTCTTTTCCTTAAGTTTTTGAAACTATTGCTTGAATGTATCATTTCTCCTTTTGTTTTCTGAATGAAATCCATATTTATTTTAAAATTATTCACATATAATGGGGTATTTTTAAATGGATCATGAAAAACTGTATTTTTCCCATTGATTCAACTGTTAATTTCCTAAAGATTTAATTGGACATAGTTGATATGGTTTTCTTTGAACTTGTCACTTAGAATTTATTGTACTCTATTTTCAAAATTCAGATTTTTATTGGTACATTCTGAATACACATCATCACTGCATTCAATATTGAGAATATGTACCAGAATATGACATGACTTGATTCACGTTTTTCCCCTACACTCCTTCTCTACAACCCCCACCCCCTATGTACATAAGATTTGCTTCCTTTTTTCTTTATTATTGTCACATTCTTTTTCCCCTCATTATTACACACCCTCTTTCCTATTAATTATTTTCTGTGAATTAGAAAATATTTGAAAGAATTTATTGTACTCTTAATGTGTATCCATTACCACTTTCAGAATTGGTCACTATTATTTTTTCAGTTATATCCATAAACTTTTTTTTATTGTACCAATTTCTCCTCTCTTCCTTGATCTCAATTGACATAAATTTTAAAAAGTCTAATCTTATTGCACAGATCTATATCCAATTGACTGGCAGTGTTTTTATTTCCACTCTATACTCCTTAATATCAATAATTTGTTTTGATCTGATTTTCTCTACCCCATGCATTCTACTGTTGACTTCTGCACTTATGTATTTCATGAGTTGCCTTTTTCAGCTTTAAATATGTCAAATTCCTTCTGTCTCACAATACCTATATAATGTGGAATGTCTTTGCAGCATCTGATTTTCATTTTATTTCAGGAATGTTCAAATAGTATGCTTAATTGGAGGGAGCTCATCATGAAGCATGGTATACAGAGCTGCTTTTAAAGTTCTATTCATTGCTGGGATTTCAACTCAGTGGTGCCAGCAAACGCCTCACATGCACAAATTTATGAGTCTGATCCTTGGTTTTGTGTGACAATGTCAAAAATATTAGTCATTAGAAGTTGACCTTTTTAAAAAAGAAAATTAGATTTTATTAAATAACTAAGTGCATTGCATTTATCATACAATCCTGATTTTATATAGCAAGTATTCTTTGTGTTGCAAATTTTAAATATATTCTGAGAATCTGCATTGGTCAAAATTCTTCAAGACATGTTAATATATCTATTTTATAACAGTGTTACATCAGGATTGTTGACTTTTATGATGACAATGATTTAAGGGCTGTCCCGTTCTTTAAAGCCTGTGTAGAATTACTTGGTCCAACCAGGTACATGTGTCTTTGCACAGCTAGTTGGCGCCATTGGCAGTGCTGTATGTCAACGATTCTCCTCTGCAGCTTTTTAAGTTTCTTTGGGTCTATATCACATATGCACAACGTTTTCTTGTGAACTAGGAACACACATTCAATCATGAAACTATCTAGGGGATTTTTTTCTGCAGTTCACTTCAATCATTCTTTACCGGTCCACAGGTACAACTCATTTATATGACTGATACTTTTTTTTTTTTTTTTTGAGACAGGATCGCACTTTGTAGTTCAGGCTGGCCCTGAGCTCAGCTTTGAACTCACAGCAATCCTCCTGCCTCTGCCTCTCAAGTGCTGGGATTATAGGTGTGAGCCACCATGCCTGGCTGCATTTTTTTAAAAAAAACAAATGTTTTCAGGTTTTCAAGAAGTTGGAGAGAAAAGTGGAAAGTAAATAAAACAAAGTTTCTCCTCAGATGGTGGAAATCACAATGGCTCTTTCAACAGTCCATCAACCAGAACAGACTTTTCTCAGAGAGAAAGAGAGAGAGAGAGAGAGAAAGAGAAAGAGGTTAATTTATACTTGTGTCTTTCATTACTTGAGCCAACTTTGGGACAGTGCATATAATACAATTTAAAGAGGAAAAAGCAAAATATATAACTACATGTGGTAAAAACTTTTTAAAGTTTAATTTGTCTCCCACATATGCACAGACATGTTATTCTTCAGTATCTTCATTCTATTTTTTTAAAAAAATATTCTTCAAATTTGGTTGAAACTAATGTGAGAGAAGGGTTTGTAGTGAGCATATTATATTTCAGCTGGTAGTGGAAATCTTCCCTGAGTTTTTAATGGTAGGTATTGTTTATTACTATATCTGGAAGTTTAGCTGTTTTCAGTCATATCACATTTACTAGGATTTTCATGTTTTTCCCATGTGATCTACTTTAAAATGAAGCGACTGTCATGGTTTGCTGAAAGAACTAATGATATGAGTCAATAGCCAGTGTCCTGTTGCTAGTGGGTGTACATATTCATTGTTTTCTGATGTCTATTTTTATGTCAATTAATATGCAACTTTTTGTTTGAAAGTTTATATTAAATAATTGGAATAAACTCAAATCAAATTTCAGATTTAATACTCATTGTCCTCCTGACTTATGTAATTAGTCCATGAAGTTTTATCTTTGTCTTTCCTTTCAATTTCCGTTATAGACAGAGCCACAGCAGAAGTTTCACATAGTTGAGGGAGCAGACAATTAATACAGAAACCTGGCTTAGCGTTATCTTAAAAGGTGCAGAATTTATAATACCTGAAATTAGAAAAAATCTTTCAAAAAAATGGCTGGAAGGATACTAGTTTCTTATCTTTAGTCTCCAATTAGCAAGCATTTATTTATTTGATGTTTTCATCACAAAAGTGGATTCACTCTTTTTAACTCATGTATCTCTAATTAGACTTTCATCCAAACTTAGTCTGCAAGTTTCTTCTCCTCTTTTTGGATCTATGCTGTTTACTAGTGTAATAATTTAGTTATTTTCAGCAGAATGTTTGGTGTAAACACTAGCTGCCCTCTAACGTACACAGGAACTCTTTATACCCAGGATGAATTAAGGACAAAGTTAATTTGTTAAAACATTCAGCGCTCATTGATACCCAACAAAGATACAGAGTTTTTCCTTGTTAGGGGATAACATAATCATTTGCCCAGGAAAACATCCCTGTATGTGACTTATCAAAACTACAATTCAAAGCATCATTTTTCCACAGTTTTTGATCTTCTCAAAATTCTAATTGTATAAAATCCTAGGCTTTTGATGGAAATTCCAAATACTGTGTTTTAAATTTATTTCTTCAGCTTTGAAACGCTCTTCACGTTCCTTAGTGATAATTTAATATTCAGTTTAAAGTATAATTTGCTAATAAGTACTAAAATCAAGATGGCAATTGTTAGTGAGTTCTATTACTGAGGATGTATTAAATTAAATGAGAAGAGAAACAAGTTAATGAATCTAATTGTTCTCCACTCCAGGCAGTAATGTTCAGAGGTTAATACATCAAGCAAGTTGATCACAGACAGTGAAACAAAGAGTCACTTTTAAAGTGGTCCTAAGCATGGTGCCTCTTGATATGCAAAGGCCCCAGTGGCCATGTTCACTTACTAGAAGATTCTTTCATATCTCATCATCTACTAGACTTATATTCTCATCTGTCAACAAATTCAGAAGCCATAATTATTATATACCATTCTAATGTCTGGCTTTGTTTATTATTAAACGTGCTAAGATTAGGACATCCATCCCCAGTGGGATCTAAGGTAATTGTCATTAATTAGGAAAGAGATTAGTTAAAGGATGCATTAGGAAAACAAAGAGTGTTTCTATTCCATAACCAGAAAGGAGAATTGACTGCTTTTAAAATGATGAGTTCCAAAGAAAAATGGTCATTCCACAGTAAATTAGATAGCACATGTAATATAAAAACTGAAGGCTCTTTTTGCAATGAATACAATGAGTTTATTAATTATTAGTTTAACTGGCTATTTCCATAATTATAGCCAAGTATATATTACATAATTTATGAAAGGCAGAGAATTTGCAGTCCTAAAGGGGAGACTGTGGTTCTTCACTGACTGTTCCATCGTGTGCTCAATAAAGCACGTGGGGGAAGTGTGTATGGCTCAGAAGAGAGACAGAAGGAGGGAAGGGAGAGAATTATGAGCAGGATGCACAGGTACAATATTGGAATGGTTTATCAGAGATTGCAGATAATATTGATCAATAAATTAATTTTAAAGAAATATTTTTATTTAATGTACTTCTCTATTCAAGTACTGAATTTTTAATATTATTTTTAATAACATATCTATTTATCATTAACTTTTTTTTTTTTTTTTGTAGTTCAGGCTGGCCCTGAGCTCAGCCTCCAACTCACATCACAGCAATCCTCCTGCCTCTGCCTCCCAAGTGCTGAGATTACAGGCATGAGCCACCACGCCCGGCACTGTGGTATGTGGTACTGATTGCTGGTGGGTGTGAGTCTCCATGCCCAGTATTGTATGTGGTTAATGGGGGTTGAACCTGGGTTCTTGTGCTTGTAAAGCAGGTGCTGGAATCACTGAGCTAAATCCCAGTCCTCTAAAATTATCTATTTTATTGTTGAATAAAACAAAACATTTTGACACTTTTTGTTGAAAGGTGATACTGTTATTTTCCACAAATCACAGTCACTACATTATAAAATAATCTCTTATTCATGATCACTACATATAATTTCTTAATGTTCCATGAAATCTGTATCATGTTATGCCAAGATTACAGACTCTAAAATTTATAGATTCTAAAAAAGTAAAAGGTGAATTTTAATTTTTCTGCCAATGTTTAAATACAGCTCTAATTTAGGATATACATGTAATATTGTATAATACAGTTGGATTTTAAAAATTTGTTTACTACTTTACTATAACAATCATTTTTTGAGATTTTAAATGTGTGAAGTGTCTTCGTATGTCTGAAGTTGTTTCCGGATCCTCTAGTCTGTTCCACTGATCCTCAGGTTTCTTTCTTGGCCAGCACCATGCTGTTTTTATCACAGTGGTTTTGTAGTATAGTTTCAACCTGAGGATTGTGATACCCTCTGTGATGATCTCGTTACCTAGAATTACCTTTCCTATTCTAGGTTTCTTGTGGTTCCAAATACTTTTTGGATTATTTTCTCTAGCTCTGTGAAATATGTTGTTGGGATTTCAATCAGGATTGCATTGAATCTGTATAGTAGTTTTTGGCAGTGTGCACATTTTGGCAATGTTTGTTCTTCTTATTGAGGAACAAGTGTTTCATCTTTGATCCTTAAAATTAAAGTTCAAAGCCTATTATGCGTATTTTATGTTTCAGCTTATCATCAGTTCTCTACTCTAAAGATACTCCTATGGTCTAGATGTGATATTTAAGAATTGGAAGGAAAAAATATTGTGAAGAACAAAAGACATAAACTTTGCCTATGGTCTGAGGAAAATGGGACTTGTGTATTTAAAACTTATCTGTGATTTATTTTTCATGTTCTGAAAAATCTACCCAATAAACATATAATGCTGATACACCCCCCCCAATCTTTATGTATCCAAAACTTGTTATAGCCACTATTATATTCATTAGACATTCAGGACTTTACTTACTAAATAATGTATTACATACAAATCTGCATTGGAGAAAAATATTCAAACCCCATTTCTACCACAATCAGAAAAATTTACCTTTAATTTTGATGCCTTTTAAAATGGTGGAAGATCAGTAGACTCTTTCCAAAGTGAAGTCTACAGAACTACTGATTTATGATTTTTCTTTTTTTTTTTAACCTAGGTACAAGAAAAATAAAGAAAGTGAAATTAAGTCTGCTATTTTTCTTGCACAGTTATTTTCAGAGTTATTTTTATAAAGAGTAGAAAGGTCTCCTTCCTTCTAAAAAGGGTAATGATTAAAGAGACAGGAGCTATGACTTTATTGCTGATACATGGACACATCCCATGTGACACAAGCTAACTCAGCCAACTCAGATGAAAGCTGAAGATGTTTAGATGGTAGAGAAGATGGCCTGGGGTGGAAAGAATGAATTATTTAG
This sequence comes from Petromus typicus, assembly GCA_004026965.1. NCBI lineage: Eukaryota > Metazoa > Chordata > Mammalia > Rodentia > Petromuridae > Petromus > Petromus typicus. The sequence goes on from PVIR01008284.1 coordinate 26,073, forward strand.
ATTTCTCCTGAGGTCCCCAGTTCTTCTGCTTTGCCTACAAATTGTTGCGACTTTGTTCAGCTAGAAAAGCAGTGAAATTACACTGTTTAAACAGAGCTCTGTCCCTTTCAGATAACTGAGTTAGATCCTTTAGGCCACATTTTACCCACGTTAACTTTCAGAATTTTACTACTGTCCGTTTATGGTACTCCAAAGTCTTGATCTAAACTCTGCTTAGATTGGAGGGTGGCTGGGTCTTGGGGCACCCTGCTCATTGGCTTTAGAGGGTGATGATGCATCTATTGGTGTGTTTTGTAGTACATGTGCTGTCATGAAGTGCCAGTTGGTTGGGTAGGGCCCAGAAATTGGTATTCCTGTTCCAAATTCCTTTTTCTTTTTTTTTTGGGGGGGGGGTTATTTATTCACTTATTTACTACTTAGGAGTTTAATAATATTTGAAAGAAAGGTTTAAAAATCATTTTCCACAGCAGAATATTTAATATGCGTGTAGACATATTTTCCTATTCTAAATTAATAACACTTCCTATTCACTCGTTTATGCATCGCTCCAACTCCTTCTTTTGCTCTCTGCTTTCTGGCTGCTACAGGTTGGAAGACATTTTCCGAGGTGTCTTTTCTTGCTGAGAGCCAGATGACTGGATTTGACACTGAGGCCGAACAGTCCTGAGGGATGGGAAAGTGTCTAAGCGAGATCCATTATATTTTCTTCCCTTGCTCTGTTTCTCTCATTTTTCTGTCACTCCTTTTCTGCTGATGCACACTTTCCTGCTCTATTTGGATGAACGTGTCTGTATAAAACATGAGAAATATATAGTTGTGGTGCAGAATATGCTAGTGTCGCTGTTATATGATTAAGCAATGATCCTGGACTTTCACTGCCACCCTGTTTGTTCTTCATCAGTCCTTAACCTCTGTGAAGGATATGTCCTAAATACTTTTTTAAAAATACATGGCTCTTCACCACATTTGCTGCTTCCTGTGTTCATAGCTCCTAATTTTCAGTTTGATATCATAAGTCATTACTTCACTCCAAAATTCTCTCCTTGACTTCAAACTTGCCACCTTCAATCTCTACGTCTACTTAATGGGATTTAAAAACTTCTGGAGTAGAGTTTCAACACGCTGCTGTGAAAAAGACACCCGCGCCCCTCAGTGAGGCACTGCCCTGAAATGGGAAGGAGTTGCACACAGATTCTCCCTTTTGCTCAGGGCAGCATGTAGATTTCATTATTTAGAGTCCATGTCATGATGGAAACAGCCTTTGGGATGATTGCAAGAGCTATGATGCGCATTCACAGATGGACAGAGATCTTCATTTGCAAAGTATAAGCTCGAACAGAAAAACAAGGAATTCTGTTTTCTAGCCCCTTCTTTCTTTTCATTTAGCTCCACTTCTGACTTGAAATTTAATTTCTTTTAGGTAAGTTCTGTAACTCTATGTCCATAGCTTGGCTTTTCATTCACTCTGCAGCTTCTGTCTCTGTTTCTGTCCCCTGTACTCTTAAACCTCATTCAGTCCAAAGGTCATTTCTTCAAGAATGATGATTGTTCTTCAGGTTTATATTACATTAAAAAAACTTATATTTTATTCTCTAGGATTTTAGATGTCTCCATAGCTTTATCCCTCTTAATTGGTTTTAATTTTTCATAATGTGTCAGTATCTTATTTTGACCCATTCATACACATTTCTTAGTCTAATGTACTCAGTCATTTAATGAAAGAAAGACTAGGTGACATATCAACATCTTCAGATTGTATTTTGTGGCCAGTGAATCTCAGAGTTTCAATCTCAGACACACATAAACCAAACTCAGAGAAATTAAGTCAAGAAGAAACCTCAGGTAGCTCATTAGATTGTACATCAACTACAGAATTTTGCAATATTACTGTGTTTTGGTAGCATCTATATTCTGTTCATTAGTTTCAAGTCTTTAAAACCCATTCATATCTTTATTCTGTGTATTTTCTTTATCAGTGGATTAGCTGGAAAAAATACCCACATGATTGAAACTTGCAAAATAATATACAATCTTTTCAGAATAGTATGGCCAGAAATATTTTCAATAACTTCTCTGGCAAACCAGTTTAGACTTCTACCCATGTCTTAATGCATATCTGCCTTTGCAAAGCCTTGTTTTGCTAAAACAACTAATTCTAAGTGGACCAGGATTAGACATCTAACTTCTTCACACCAATTTTACTTGCGTTGGAATTGGAACCAAGGTGAAAGCTGATAATAGTTCAAGGCCTAAGAGGCTTTCAATTAACCCCCCACTGGAGTAAATTTCAGATGGGTTTCTCCTGGAGACTCCTGACTTCTTTTTTCTGAACCAGGTTACTTGACCTTGCAAATCCTTTCTCTGTCTGTTGAAATGCATATAAATCTCCTCCCAGGCTTTTGTCAGTTTTACAACTTTCTTTCATTTGGGATCCTTTCTCTGTTGTCAAAGGAGAGAGGCCTCCCACTTTCTGCACAAAAGTAGTAGCCTAACTTCTGTGGGTAGCAAGTAGTAAATACCAACTAACAACTGAGAAAAAGAAATAGCCAGAATTGCAAAACTCATGCATTTTGTACCATATTTGCTCAACATTTCCCATTGCTCTTCCCGCTGAAATCATCCAGTACTTTATGACTAGATCATTTAGATAATTAAAAATCACTTGTCAGTGATGTGACAGTTGATTGATTGTGTCAAGTTGAGAAGTTTAGCTAAGGGAAGTTTAAGTAAATGAGCTCAGCATTCCCCATCCTAGGGTGTGGAAGACCCAGCCTAGGGCAGCTCGGGCCTGGATAGGTATAAAGGGGACAAAAGGAAGGATGGATTTGCTGCTGTTTCTTCAGCAGAGCTCTAGTCTTCACCATCACCTTGGAGTCGTCTCTGGGCTTCCAGCTCAGATTCTTCAACTTCCAATGTAGATCTTCTAGCCTTCTGGTGTAGATACTTCAGCTTTCCATAGCAGACCCATCAGCCTCCTGATATGGACTCTCACTGGACACTTCAGTGAGCTCCAGACCTCGAACTAAACCCTTCAGTCTCTAGTGGGCAGACAGACCCTCTGGACTCTTCCTCATCCGACTCTGTGGATGTGCATTGTTAGAAAGTCTTTTAAATACAAGTATATTTGTATATCTTGGGTTATATTGGTCTCTTTAGTAAATATCAATTGATACAGATAGAGTTGAGCTCAATCTCAATTCTTCCCTCAATGAAGTAGCTCTAAAATCACCCTGTTCTGTTGGACACACCCCAGTGTAATCTTTTTCAAAGATTTGCAAATGGGTTGAATAATTATGAATATGGGACTTGTACAGTTGGAGGAGGGAGATAGGCCATGACAACTTGGCAAGAGCAGTTGGGCATGACTTACTGATTGAGAATTACTAACCACGGGCATAGAACAGTAGCACACAAGCCTGACAAGATCAGCTGAGTCCTTCACCCAGTATCAGTGTTCTGCTGTGAGGACGAGCCCAACCTGGCACTTGATGTTAAACTTGTAATGTGTGATTGATCAAGTGGGACCACTTTCAATGATCAAAAAAGAGGAGAGGACGGCCATGACTCTGGGAGTCCCTGCTCCATCTGATAAGAAGATAATAACTTGGCATGGAGAGGTAGACAAAAACCATTATTCAGAAAGAAAAATGAAGCATATGTAAAAGTGCATTCAAGGTAAATAATAAATCACATCAGAGGAAGAAAATGAGAAGAACAAAAAGAAAGGAAGGGAAAGAAAGAAAGAAAGGAAGGAAGGGAAAGAAAGAAAGAAAGAAAAACAGAGCAGTAATTAGTTCAGTTATTTACAATTTTCTAACACCTGACTAGAGACCCTCAAGGGAACTTCCTGTAATTGAGTTTTGAAGGATCTCTGTATTCCTGGTTTGTGTGTAATTATTTTCAAATGAGTATCAGTTACTCCTAACTCATCTAATCATAACTAAAACAAGTAGCTGATTTGATAGGGAATCATGTCAACTCTGGGTGTTTATTATGTGTACAGATTCTCTCCAAGCATGCAAAATCAAATCCAGTGGGAATCAAGTTACCAGGGAAGTATGGATGATGTTTTGTTGATCATTTTCCTAATGTGCCTGGTCCATTTGGTGAAAATATATATTTGTAGAAATCTTGTCATCATCTCTAATTGTTTCTTTTTTAGAGTCAATGCACTATGATGGCATCATTCAGCACACCATCCTGTGGGTGTATTTCATTTTTGTTTTCCAGAGAAAACACTGACTTGAAACAAGGATGACATATCTGAGTTTTCTGTTTGTTATTAGCATGAGCAAAAGCAAGAACAAAGCAGAAACAAAATCTCATGTCAAATGAAAAGTAATGGCCAGTCATTTATTGTCTCTCCCCATGGGAAATTAAGGCCTTACATGGCAGGATAAAAAGTTGTGATAAAGGTAATGAAAATGTAACTAGGGATAAGATGGGGAAGATAAAATAGCCAGTAAGTGTATTAAACTAAGTCAAGGAAGTGGACACTCATCATCCCATGAAGTCAAAAAAAAAAAAAAAAAAGCATATGACAGCATATTACCTATTCCAGGGAAAGCGATGATAAAAATAAGAGATATTCCTTGCCAGCTGTGGTGTGGTGTATGCCTGCCATTTTAGAACTCACAGAGGCTGAGGATAAAGGTTGGTAACTTTGAGCGCTGCTAGGGAACTTACCGATGCAGGGTGAACCTATCTGAAAATAAAAATTAAACAAAGATTGGGATGCACTTCAGTTTCAAGTCCTTAATGTTCATAGTAAAAAAAAAAAAAAAAAAAAAAAAAAAAAAAAAAAAAAAAAAAAAAAAAAAAAAAAAAAAAAAAAAAAAAAAAAAAAAAAAAAAAAAAAAAAAGGAAGAAGAAAGCAAGGAGAGGGAGGGAGAAAGAAATATTTCTTAGATATCTTTGATAGGAATTCTTATCAGATATATGGACTGCAAATATTTTCTCCTATTTTATGTTTCCTTTCCATTTTGTGTCTTGTTTGTTTTGTTGTGAAGATTATTTACTTTGTTCTACAGAAGGTTCTCAGTTTGAGTTATGATTTCATTTCCTTTGATCTACACATCTGGGTTTATGCAAATACCAAAATGTTTGATTACCATAACTCTAATATATTTTGAAACTGGGTACTTCAGTCTCTGCAACTTTTGTTTCTCAAAATTTTGTCAGATATTTGGAATCTTGTGTTATTCTACAAGTCAATATTCATACCCACTCCTAACAATGAATGGGATTATGTACTACAAACATGTACTAATGAAATATTTAAAAAGAACAACCACATGGCTCAGCATCACACTGGTAGGCATATATCCAGTGGAAAGGAAACCAGCATGTGGAAATATCAGAAGACTTTATGGTAAGGGAAGGAGACCAGAGACAGAGAAGATTTGTAATGCATGACACTTTCTATAGAAGGATCTGAAATAGTCTAAATTCCCAATAAAACATATTTGCTTTTTGCTTTGGGAAGATATATATCTAAATGTATCATGTTGTAATTAAATATGTGCAAATTTTTGTACCTGAATCAGACTTCAATAATGTGGCTAAAAATGAGAGTAGACATCAATGAGAAACAAGTTTAATAGGGAGATTGAACACATTTTAAAAATAAGACTCAGGAAAATACAATCTGAAGCAAAATCCATTTTCACACATCAGATCAGTATATGAAAATAAATATGTTTGGTCATATTAAGTGCTGATGAGACACGCTGATAGAAATGCAAATTAACCCTGGATATTTTTGCAAAAAGCTTTGAAATATTTTGAACTATTAAATTGTAAAATATTAAAGTATTTGACTTACTAGTTACACATATACATTTATAATCTGTAATAATAATACCATATGTGGATGAAGTACTTAAAAATAGATTTACTTTAGCATTGCTTGTCCTAAAATTTTTGGAAACACAGATATACCAGTCATGCAATTGGCTAACTTGTAGATGTTTTCTTCTATGTAAAATATGCATCACTAGAAAATTTTTATAAAATGATTATATTATATACAAAGTGACATGGAAGGATTTTGAGGGCATGTTGTAAATGGAAACATGTTGTAAATAGCATGTTATTGATCACTGTGTTTACTCTTATTGTATTACACAAAATAAGAGATACACATCACATTGGACTCATAGTTACTGATTCAGAGTATATACTAAAATAATCTTTATTCCAGAAAATGATCTAAACTAAGGTGGAAAAATTAGGAGCTCAGTAGTCATAGGTAGAAAGTGAAATTACCAATTTAAAAATTTTAAGAAGAAAATTTTCAATTTAATTTTCAAAGACACTGTATTTTTCTGCTTAAACTACTGCAAACTCTGAGATTAAAAACAATTGACAGTTTATTGCTCTATTTATAACACCCAAACAAGAATTTCACAGTGAATTATAATGAAGAAAACTAAACCCAAATAATAATAATAGAAAAAAAATCCCAAGAATTACTAATTTGAACCTAGAAATTTACCAACATAATACTTTTTAAATATATTACATATATCTGAAACATATGGATAGCTCAAAATAAAAATGATTTATGCAATAATTAGACAGTGTAAGACAATTTAATAGAGTCTTGAGAGGTGCTATAAATGGTAAAGTGATAAATTTTAGCAACCACTGAATTAAAATAAAAATCTGTTAACCAACTAGGTATAAAGTGCATTTGTTTTAAACTTGATAAATTTAAAAATAATTTTCCAGAAAGTAAAGTCTGTTATGCTCAGACAAATATAAAACAGATTTACAGCAAAGATATATGTAATTTCACATTGAACTATGGAACAAGTGAGATGTTTTGGCCAGTTTGGAGAGCACCCAAAACTAAAGATTACTGAATTAGATACACAACTGGGTGACATCCAGAACTGTTATAAACCCTCAGGGTCCTGTTTGGTTATCAGAGGGAATTTATGTGCACGTTAACTGCACCTTAATCTCTACAGGTTAACAAATAGTCTAGAATTGTAATGAATAGTAAGTACATCCCCTAGATAATTGGGTGTCTTGTGACCCATGTGACATTAAAAAGGTGTGCTACTCCCTCTTAAAGCTTGTTTCACTACTTCAGGTGATTTTCATGACACATAAATTCTAGGAGATATTCACATGAAATGTGTTTGTGACACATTGAAAAATAATGTGAACTAATGTCAGGATCATTAAGGTTCTATGGCCACTTGTTACTCCTCTGAAGTTTTAGACATTCAATTTCAATATTTATCCATCTGCACATAATCCATGACTTTTGCAAAGCCAAGTGCATCTCAGGGTTTCTGTGCATTTACATCAGAAAAGGATGCACACCGTAGGAAAGAGACGGGTGCACTTGTGCTCTCATTGCACACACCAGCTCAAGGATGGCTTTTTTCCTAAAGAGAGTCCTCTTCATAAATAAATTGAAGCAATGAATAAATTAAGCAATGAACTTATTTTATCAGTAAGGCATTAAAACCCTACACAGAGAGTAGGTAAACTAATTTAGCTGAAGTAGTGAGTTTAAATGCAAGAAAAAAGAAATTCAGGGTTGAGCCAGAAGGCAAGAAGTGAGTGTGAATCTGAGACATAATACATCATAGGCTTTTTAGGAAGATACAAAAATAAATTTGTCCCAGAAAGAAAGGAATCAAATCATCAACCAGCAGGTTTATCAGCCCTTCTCTCCTCATTAACATTCTCAAACCTTTTCACTTGTGTAATAGAACAATATCTTGAAAATCCATGATGGGCAGCATGGAATCTTTATTTATCTCATCTTGTGTTTTTTCTTGCTATGCAAGTGTGCAAAATTCAGTTAGCAAACACACATGCCACCCTCTTCACTATAGTTGGGGTCACCTCCCTCATCCTGCAAGTGGACACAGAAACACACAGGGCCTTCCCAAGTGCCATGATGGGCCTTTCTTCCACGCTATATTTTTTTGGTCATAGTCTGTTTCCTAAGAGCCTAACACCAACTTCTCTAAGACATTCTAGAATAACTCCTGGAAACACAGTTCTTAATTTTAGCAGCCTAGATCTTTCTTCCTGATGTCACCTCATTTAGCTGGTTGAGTATACATTTTGAAGCATGTTTTTTACATATGTTATTCTCTGGCCTGAGTCTTTTTAGGTTCTTCAAATTTAAGAAACAAATAGTACCATTTCCATTAATAGTCTCTGAAAACATTGTGAATTATACCTGAATTTTCAAGAAAGAAAGTCTATTTCTATGTTAGGGTTTCAAGCTCTATAGAAATCTAACAACTTTATCTGAAGAAATTGTCATTCCTATCTGCCCAGCACCTTACAATAACAGTTACTCTAAGCTGTAGGTTGCAACATCAGCACTATTAATGTTTTGTATAGAACACCATTTGTTATGAAAGCCTGTCCCATGCTTACAGGATGCTCAGAACAACCTTGGCTTCTATCCAAATAGTGATATTGACCACCTTTTTCCAATATTTAAGTTGTGATAATCAATTATCCAAGTCTTGCTCAAACCTATTGGCAAAAGGAGCTTGGCTGAGAACTGGTTGGCTGGGAACTATGTGCCAGTCCTGGCTTCGTGACTCCCACGCTGAAGGCTGAGCTCTCCTTTAAGAGGTGGGAGAGTCCTTGGGGCTGAATGTTCTGCTATCTACCTGTGTAGAGTAGAGAAAAGCTGTTAAAGTTCTGAGTCAGTGCTCTCTACATGAGATGCGTACATGTAACTCATCAAATTAGATCGGCAGATATAGTTTGGCTTCTACTGATAATTTTGTGTTTCCTGCGGATGGTTCCTGGGGGCAGCTGCCCTCTTGGCCTGAACCATCATGCTGCTCTGACATTGACCCCTGGCCGCATGCACCAGATGTCAGAAGGCACAAAGGCCAAGGCTTTCTCAGTTAAAAAAAAAAAAAAAAAAAAAGAGTATCTTTGAAGCTGCAATTTCTAAGTGACTCTAAAATACAGACCGTCCCCAGGGAGGACAAGCCCTTTAACACTGACACACAAGGTCCCCAACCTGCATTTATTCTTTAAATGCCCTGGAATCTAGTCTCATTGTACAGTAAACTGTAACTGTGGCTTCAGAAAACATATGATAATATCAGGAAAATGATCTGCTGTAACTCCACTGGACTGTGAAACTATTTAGATTTATTGACAAAAGATAATACTTATATATGCATTATATAGATCATAGATAAATTCATTATATATGGATTAATATGTGTAAATAATATATAATACATATATTACAAATATGTATTATATAAGTAATATATAATAAATGCATTACATATGTATTGTATAAAGCCCATATACTATTTGTTCTAAAATTAAAAATTTGTTGAATGTGACATTGAAATTATGGGTTTTTAAGTGTTTTGGTACAAAATTACATTTTTAAACTCTTGGCTGGATGAGAATAATAGCTCATTAGAAAGATAAAACTAATGTACTTTGTATTCAGTGAATGTCAGCCTTTGTGGATACTGATTTTTTTTAAAATTCTTGTTAGTTTTTTTTTTATTTTAATTGAATCTGGCTTGCATTTGTGATTCTGAATCTTTGTCCATAAATCTATATCATAAACTTGTTAATGAATATTTGCTAAACAATGGCAAATCACAACCCTTACATGAAGTCAAAGTGAACATATATTAAGATGAAAGATGAAATACGTTGTCAGTAATGGACCAGTATTTTATCGCTACCAGTTCAAAGGAAGATCTTACAAAACACAAGTGCACAGGGTATGAGGATTTTAGAAACAAATTTACAGATACATTTTTTGGAGAAGGAATATCCACAGGTCAATAATCAATGGCATTTCTTTAGACATAACTCACATTTTGTAGACAAGAATCACTGGAATTCTCTTGTTTCTACAATATACACATTCTCAAAAGAGTTGAAAGGCAATGAAAGTTATAGACACTTGAGATCTCACAAATAATACTTTTTGTTATTGTTTTCCCTCATTTAATATTCTTCCAAATTTGTTCTGGACATTGTCCAAGACCAAATACTCTAGTAAGATATATATGTAAATATATATATATAATTTTGGGGAGGGCAGGGTCTTGCTTTGTAGTTCAGGCTGGCCCTGAGCTCAGTCTCAAACTCAGAGCAATCCTCCTGCCTCTGCCTCCCAAGGCTGAGATTGCAGGCGTGAGCCATCATGCCTGGCACTGTGGTATGTGGTACTGATTGCTGGTGGGCGTGAGTCTCCATGCCCAGTATTGTTGTATGTGGTTACCAGGGATCAAAATCCAGCCCTTGCACTTGCAAGGTAGGCGCTGGAATCACCGAGCTAAATCCCATCCCTATATCATTCATTTTAAAAGTTCTCGAGTTTTTCTGTCAATAGTTCATTGAGGTTCATTTGATTTTATTGGTTCTGGTGGAAAAGTAGTTAATTTTCTCTATAGATCCCTATAGGTGATTATTCCATTCGTTTACTACAGAATGCCAGACTGGAACACAATGGCAAGCTATTAACCAATTTAAGAGTAATTAGAATAAAAGGAGGATAATATTAATGCATTACGTGGCATAGTAAATTAAAACAGCAAGAATAAGTTATTTAGACACAATATAATTTAGAATTTTCAGATCAGAGGTGACATTTTATTTTCACAGTGAAATTTGATCATTTTAAATATTGTAAACATGATAAATATTGTATGCTTTTGAAACTTATGGAATATAAAAATAAACATTCTGTAAGTGAAGAAACTAACGCTGCAGAACTCCGAGTGTATATGTTTCCTGCATAAAACAGGTATCCCGGCTTCCGTACCTTCTAATTTGTCATCTTTTCCTCCGAGATGTCAAGTCTTAACATTCAGAAAAGTAGCTATGTACCTCACCATGAAGAATACAGAACTGCCAATTCCTGAGGCTAGAGGTTAACAAAATTTAACAACAGCAAAACAAGTTCAAATTTAAATTAGCCAAGAGTAGAATTCGATTCCTGTCACTCCCTGTGCGATCCCTGTGCCCGCGATACGAGTATATGTGCAATGAGGGCTCCCCCTCGTGGTCAGACGCTAACGCGTCTTTTTAAATGCGATTTTCTGGATATAGATTAAAAAAAAAAAAAGAATTGAGAAGAAAACTCTCATGATAGAAACAATAGGCATAGTAATATATTTATAAATAACAATGGAAGCAAAACAAAAGTAATGCATTTTCATCTGCCCCTCTACTTCTATGACTCAATGCAGAAAGTGGGCAGTTTCAGAAGATTTTCTACCAATATTAGGATTTAAATATGATGCTTAGTTGGAAAAGTAGGATAACGTATCTATTTATGTCTTCTACCTTTTCCCCTAAGTATTTATAATGTACAATTCTTCATTCAAATACATTTTATAAATTAATTCCTTAAGTTTACAGGTCCGGTATTATTTTGGTCTTTGGTATTATTTTGATTTTGGTATTATTTTGATTTTTCATCCTTATGTCAACACTGCATAGTCTGGCTTGGTCTTGTTCAGGCACAGAGGCCTAGACAGCATCAGAATGTGGGAGCTGAAGGTGGTCGTGTGAATAAAATTGGACTTTCCCCTTGACACACATCACCGTTGCTATCACCTTAGTTGAACATCTGATCTAATCTCTATGATACATAAGGAGAGAAACAAGTATTGTAAATAAGTTTTCCTGGAAATTATGTTTTCATTATCTACCCTACTGGGATCCTGGTAAAATGTAGAACTTGAATTCATATTTACATAAAATTGTTTGTTTACATAAAATTGTAAAGTAAGTTCGTTCTGCATGGGTCTAAGAAAAACAAAATGCCTCACTCAAATTTACAGTAAAACTGGAAGGTGTTAATAGGCTGTCAGGAATGGTAATCCCTGTGCTCCCTTCTGCTACAGTATCCACCGCTGATAACTCACATCTTTTTCTACGTAGTGTGCAGTTCAGGCTTTCTAATTTTTGGCAATAAAATGTACCTCAGCAACACCTTCTTCCATCTGAATATCGCACATAAATTCAACGCTCAGAGCCCTGGTAACTCTCCCGTGAGAGAGCAACAAGTGTAACATGACAACCTACTGCATGAAAGACAATCAAAATTCTGCTAAAACAAATCTATTTGTTTTCTTTACCACCTTCTGATCATCCTACTTTATTTCAAAGTACCTTCCTCTTTCATCTCTTGCCTCTATGGGAGTTTGCTATTGCTTTCTTTGGTCTCCACATCTGCCCTTTCCACAGTCACTTGCTTCTCATAACACGATTTCGTTCTGTCAGAACGTCCCCACTTTGCATATTTACATGCGTCTTTTCACAGCGAAATTGGAATCTTTCAGCTCTCTTAGTAGCTAAAAAGGTTCTAAGGATGTATTGGTGCTTGTTGTACTGCACATTCTTTTATTTAGCTCATTCTCGTTAGCATCTGTTGTGCCCTGGAGGACAATATTTTCTGGTTAAAATTTTCCTGCATCCATCCAAGAGAACCTTTCACATGAAGACAGAAGTTGACATCTGCTATCAGCAATATGATCATATTGCACTGGGATTATGATTGGAACCTTTAGATGTGCCTCAGATATGTGACTTCCTGATGAGATCAAAAATACAGATAAACTTATTTGTTTTTGAGTCACTTCTGTGATGTAGTTCAGAGAAGCCTTGATCTCAAAATGTTCCCATCATCTGCGTACCTCAGCCTCTTAAGTTCTAGGATTACAGACGTGCATCATCAAGCTAGACCAATTTTTTTTAAAGTACTGTAAAAGAGAGAGCCTTAGCTTCCTCTCAATACTTACTCTTCCCTCAAACACACTTCTGTATCCTTTCTGTGATTTTCCAGAAGTTACCAGAATCCTTCATCACGAGAGTCTTCACAGTGTGCAGCTATGCGTGTCTGGATGCCTTGAAGTCATTCAAAACATTTTGTTTCTTAGTCATGTTGGCCTTGAGAAAGAGGTAGAAGTTCTTCGATGTCAGATCTAGTGAATAAAATGAAGGAGGATGCCCCATCATGTTTAAGAAGCTTGTTTTTCTATTCAGAGGCATTCATCAGCAACAATCTTTAGATTTTGGAACATATCTCAAAATAACAAGTAAGAACTTCCAGCACTGCTTCCAGGAATAGAAAGAATAAGTCGGTTCAAATTGAAAGGGAACATTTTGAGTGAGATGAATGCAGTATGTCTTTTACTTTAATAATTATTGAGGAATTTTAAACATTCAACCTTACCTTTCAACCACCCCTTGTATTTAGATTGTAGGGTTTTTTTTTAATGTTTATATTCAGAAGTTGTTTCACGTGTCCTGTCTATGATTTATTCTGGAGGTTGCTGAACCTCCTGGAAAAATTTAGGTCAGTAGACCAAGGCTTTGGTTTGCTGCTTATGACTGTGCAATGGCCAGTATTTGGGCCTGAAAAACTGGAGAAATAGAAGAAACTGCCATATGAGATCAGAAGTATGCACCTGAAGACTGAAGTTTAAGGTGTACTTAGCAGGCTAAAGTGACAAATGGCTGAGACGTGTTCTTGGATCATTTACCGCTGAGAAAAGAAAAACTGTCTTTTACTGCCTGAGCCGTAGCTTTTATTCTGAATATACAGTAATGAATCAAACACTTCACACCTATGAAATATAGTATTTTTGATTTTATTAGACTTTGTAGCCCTGTTCATCTGTGCATTCAACTTCCCTTACACAAAAGAGTAGCACCTTGCTCCACGCAAGTGTCTATAGCCAAAGAGAAAGAGAGAGGAGAGAGAGAAATTGAGAGTCTTAATTTCTCTGTGATAAGATTTTTTTTCCCAGCCAGAATAAAGTCATTTCATGATTTTCTACATGTCTGTACCTGTCTAGCTCCATGCTCTTTCAAGCTAGTATTTCTGTTTTGTAGCACAGTAGATTGAATTCCTTTACCAGGATTTATGAGTTTCCAATTTCCCATGCTAGGTACAAAGAACAAATCTCTTAAGGGATCCACACTTCCGTTTTTGTAGAACTTTCAAAATGCAACAAAATAAAAGATGTGCTTTTAATATTAAAGTTTTTTTTATCACACTAATGAGTGTTCTCTTGATTGCTATTTAATTTTTAAAATTTTTTTATGAATAACATTATCAAGTAAGTGACACATTTGAATTTATTACATTAGAATGACAGGACTGACTTATTCATTCTTTCCAAAAGGCAAATTGTATGGTTAAGATTCATGCATCCATCTCTGTTTTGGCAAGAGATGTCACTTTTGGCTTCTATTCATCTCCGGACTTTTAATCCTTTTTTATAAACCACAGTCAGATGTCTTGCATTGACTTTCACACTAGACCACTGCTTCTTGCAATTCATGTCAATGATGATGAAAGTGATTGATTACTGCATATAAACGGAAAGAGAGAGAGAGATAGAGAGACAGACATGCAGACACACAGACACATAAACACACAGACACACAGAGACAGAAAACAGAACAATAAATCACCAAGAGCTGCCTCCAATGACTGTGGTCCCCATGCATTTGCAGCCTGGTAATTTCAGATTTTGAAAAAGAGACCTCTTTGCTGATAGCCTCATGCCAAGCTGATCCATCCTGTACTGTTATTTCCCTAAAGTGTACCTGTCTGACACATTTTGGAAAGCCTGTTTGGCAGGTGTGCTCTTCTGCACTTGGACTAGGACAGATAGAATTCACCTTACTACAAATAAGCATTTATTTATTTATTTGACAGCTGTGCCATAGATAAGGCCATGCTTGTGTAGCTGGCCTTCAAGTAATGACAGCTGCTTACATGGCCTGCATATATGAATTAAGGAGGAACCTTCACATTATGGAAGCATTTATTCACATCACAAAAGAGTTCCACATAGGGTTCCACTGCAAACTGAACAGTGCTTTTTCAATGATCCTATTATTGAAGTCATTTGAGAAAAAAAATCTCAGCTGCTTCAAGATCACAGGCTAGGCTTCCTCCCACTACTTTTGTTCTAACTCTATGTTCACAGCTCTGTGTACACAGGCACACAGGATTCTTTTTTCAATAACAAAAATAGATACTATATGGAAGCAAAGATGATTTAGCTACAGTAAAGAGTGTACTGGAGAAATGCAATTTTCCTTCACTTGAGTTTTGAAGTCATTTTACTGGAATGACAAGATTAATGGAAATTAACTTGCATGTTTGTATTAGATGCGCTAGTCCTGGGTACTGAGGAAATACATTAGATCAGACACAAAGTGAGATTACGAGATGGGACTAGACTTGGGATGTATTTTTATGAATAAGAGTGACATTATTTACAATTCAGTTAAAGGTTGCTTTCATGAAAAGAGTTTCCAGCACATTCTACATGCAAAGGGCAAAAGGAAAAAACAAATTACAAATAAAATTCTAGGTTTTGTGAATGAAACTTGTGAACTTGAGGACAGTTTTTATAATCCTTTGTAAAGCATTATTTGTTTTTCTAGGTTTCCTGAGTAATTTGTCAGCTGAGTGTGGGTTTTGAATAAACTTCACAAAAGAAGAGTTAAGATTCATAGAATTACATGCTTTGAATCTCAAAGCTGTACCTAGCGCCCCTTGGAGAAGAGATGGCTTTATTCTGAACTTTCTTTGACACTGTGGGAGACAGATTTGTGAGATGGTTTTCAAGAGAGAACTGGCTTTTAACAAATTTAATTATCTAGCAATTACCAGCGAGGATAGTTTGATGTTTCACCGTGTAACTTTGATCCCTCTGGATAAAATGAAAATACTGTACAAACTTGCAGTAAATATAACCAGTTAATTGTCACTGCTTTTATAATTACACAGCCCCCCCCCAAATTGCAGAATCACTGCCTTTATTTCCACACGTTGTAAATGAGGCTTTTGTAAGTTCTAAATTTCTCAGAGATTTTGGTGATGACAAACAGCAATCCACTTCGATACTGTTTGAAAATACCAACAGTATTTCTAGGAAAGGTTGGAATAAGATAAATCATTTTTACATCTGTTTATGGAAATACCCATCCTTAGACCACTTCAGGTTTCCTATAGAAAAGGTTCACTCCTGACCATCTTGGCTTGGAGAGCTCTACTACCTGCTCTCTAAACTTGGAAATGAAAAAGCATTGTCCCATATTTCTCTACAGTCTCACTCTGTGCATTACAGGTGCATAGATGGGAAGTATATGGGTAGATATAGTCTAAAAATCTCGAAACTAAATCAATATCCATCCAAAATAGAGGTTTCAGGATTATACACAAAGCAAAGAGACATATCTCGACAGAGAAAGACATCCATGTGTACAGCTGTCTTTGGGGAGAGGACTGGTGGGTGTTGGATGCACTGGGGTTATCTCTCTCTCTCTCTCTCTCTTAATTTTTAGACATGGTCTGATTTTTTTGTAGTTCAGGCTGGCCCTGAGCTCAGCCTCAAACTCACAGCAATCTCCCTGCCTCTGCCTCCTGAGTGCTGGGATTATAGGCATAAGCCACCATGCCAGGTACTATGGTATGTGGTACTGTTTGCTGGTGGGTGAGTCTCCACAACCGGTATTGTTGTATGTGGTTACTGGGGATCAAGCCTGGATCCTTGAACTTGCAAGGCAAGCACTGGAACTACTGAGCTAAATCCATAGAGAGGAGAGTATAGCTATAGCTGCATAAGATTTACATGTAGATATACATAGCTTTGGGGTCTTCAGATCTTCCTTCATGTATTACTGAAGGAAAAAAAAATCAATATTAAGCTACACCTGATCCATTTCTTTGCTAAAAGCCACAACTTCCAGTATTCTGGAGAGGAATGATTTATAACTATTACATCCAACAGAATGTTCTTTTTAGCCCTGAAATCTGATAATTTGGTCTTACATGGTGACTGGGCTTCTAGAAATAAAACTCCTGTCCATCACCATTACTATTATCAAGGATAGCTTGAGAATTGCTGTGGAAGGCATAGCACATTTCACTGCTTTGCTCATGTGTGATAATTGCAGAATTCTGGAAATGTATCAGCTAAAGAGAAAGAAGAATGGAGACCTTAAAGCTTTTTTAGCAGAATTGAGCAGGGGACCTTGGTTTTCTATCTTGGGAGCATTTTTCTTGGTATATTCTGTATAATATATATTTTTGGCCTCGAAGCTGTATTTTTTAATGTATCAGCTTGAAAACATTTTCACTGCCTTGCAAAGGTGTTACCAGTCTTCTTTTTCTCCCTCCTCCAGCATATACTACAGGGAAAGCTAGAGAAGGGGAGTATAAAGTTCTTTTTTGTCAATAATTTTATCTTTGGGAGGGGATTCTCTCCACATCAGTCATTGCTGTGTATTGTAGAGAGATATTGTTCTTTTAGACAGGTGTCATATGGTGAGTAAACAATAGCTTAAGGTGCTCATACAAGAATTATCAAAATATAGCAGTGGATACAAATGGAAGAAAAGAAACAATTCTACCTGTGTTCCTACAACCATACGTCTGACCATATGTCCATATTTCTTCTCATGAAGAAAGATACATGATAAGTTTATGTCAAAAGTGGAATTTCTACCATGTTTCATCTTTATCGCAGAACTGCTTTTGTCAGTCAGACCACAACTACGAAGAAACTTCACTTCAATATGAACAAATAAGCATACTTAGCCCTCTAGCCCTGAACCAGATAATATTTATCATTTGGTTAAAAAAATTATTATCATGAAGCATATAAAGATTAGTTACAGAAAGTATGTATGCATCACCAAGGACTTAGCTCAGTGGTTCCAATATCTGTCTGGCAAGCACAAGGTCCCAAGTTCGATCCATGGTACCACATATCACAGTGCTGGGCATGCTGTCTCATGCATGTAATACTAGCACTTGGGAGGCAGAGACAGGAGGATTGTTGTCAATTTGAGGCTATCCTGGGATATACCATGAGTTCAGAGACAGCCTGAATTATAAAGCAAGGCCTTGTTTCAAAAAAAAAAGTATCTATGAAAGAAATAAAGAAATCAGATTTTTCTTGTGATTAATTCATTGATAAGAATTTATAGTATACTGAACAGAACTAAGATCTTCATAAATATATTGATAAATGGACAGTATATGAATGAAACAAAAGGATCTTATAAGAAAAGGCTAACCCTCTTTTCAAGAAGAGATGATAATTCAGTGTGAAAGAACAACAACCACCATAAATGGAATGGAGTAAATAGTATGCTACGTGCTACAGTTTATATTGAGATGTCTCCCCAGAGCTTCATGCACTTAAACATGGTCTTTTCATAGCAGCTTGGATTATGGGAGCATCAGCTCTGACATACTGTTAGGACGTGGAGTTTGGTCAGTAGAATCCAGTGACTGTGAGGATGACCAGAAAGGATGCATCACTGCTGTCCTCGCTCCTTCCTTCCTTCTTTCTTTCCTGAGCATACTAACATGAGTGACTTTTCTCTGCCGTTGTCTTCCACCATGTGCTCTTGTCTTGGAGCCAACAGTGGACTAAAAACATCAGCCAAACGAATCCTTTCCTTCTGTAAGTTGTGGATTTTGAGCATTTGTTCCACTGACAAGAAAGTGACTAACATGGTACATGTTGGTGAGGCCATGACCATGACTGCATCTGACTATGTTGTGCAGAAGTCTTGACACTAACTCACAAGATGTTTGGAAAAATGTGGAGAAGACAGCTGAAGAAGCAGCTCTCAAATACTGTCAGCACGATTTTAAAATATGCCAGGAGGTCAGCAGACCAAAATGCAGATAAAAGGCAGATACATTCCAGGTTCAAAAATTTCAGGTAGAAACAAGGAATGCACTGGAATTAGGACTACAGGCCCTGTGTTATATTCTGGCATGAAATGTAACTACCTTTGCTTATGTCCTGCGATTTTATGGGGAACTGAGATTATGGATAGTGGAATAATGCATCAGATCAATAAAATTTCAAGGCACCCCAATATTGAGATTGTGGTTTAGGAACTGATGGGCATGTTTAGTCAGCTTGGTTGAGAACTGATAAAGAATGGCACACGTAAGTGATTTAAAAGTGTTTGAGTTTTACAAGGAAGTAAGCTTCTGTAAACTGGTGGCCTTTGATGTTTTGGTCTAGCAGAGCTTGGTTGTTGAAAATCTACCATTAAAAAGAAATCAAGAATATTACATCAAGAGAATATGAACAATGCTTTGAAGTCATCCCAAGAATAAGCAAGACCTTACCCATTGTAGGCTCACACATGCAAGGCTGTAAATCTTCCATTTAAGATGTTAGCCTCAGGATACCTCATCTAACAAAATAAATTTAAACAATTAATTTTTTGATTAATGCCATGATGCTCAGCCATTCAGGCAGTCAGAGCCTGCTGCAGCTATGATTCAAGGAGGCCTAGCCACTGTTCAAGCTGGTGAGAAAGTTGGAGTTCTCCATGTGATGGAGGTTCTATATTCATGCAGAGTGAAAGAGCTGTAGAGCAGGGAGAGATCTTCTCCCCAGATTCAGAAGACTTGGATGACCAGGCAATGTGCCCCTCCCAGTGCATCAAACAGTGACAATGCACACAGAAGTGCAGCAGCAACCCTAGGAATTTGGACCAGCCAGAATGTAGAATATCTGAGAAAAGCAACAAGACTTGAGCAGAGGCACCTCCAGAGAGTTCATGGAGACCGACAGGCAGTGCAATGAGGCCAGCATCACTTGGAGTCTGTATCTCCTCTCAATCTGCTCCAAGACTTGGAACTGGAGCCAGGTGATTTAATGTTTGCTCTTCTGAGTTTCTGTCTTGCTTCATTTCCACTGATTTCTATCCTCCTAGTCATCTCTTTGGGAATGGAAAAGTTTACTCTGTGTCATTGTCCAGAAGTATTCAACTTCCTTTTCATTTTTTATAGGGGCTGGTGTTTTGCAGCTTGGAGGTCAAATGAATGGTTTAGATATAATAGAATGGTCCCCAAAGCTTTACATGTGTTTGGAGGGTGATTGTATTACTAGGGAATGATAGCTAACTTGCTGCTAGGAGATAGCGTCACTGATGACGTGACCTGGAAGGCTATATCCCCTTTTCCAGCTCCTTCCTTCAATTTCTGCTTCTTGCTCTCCATAACAACTTTCCTTTGCCAAATACTTTCCATTGTGCCCTACACTCTCTGAGCTGAACAATCATGAACTAGAAATATGAGCTAAAGTAAGCCACTCCCTTTTTAAGTTATAGGTATTTGGTATAGTTTCCTAGCTACAGGAAAATATGTGAGAGGATTCAGGGATTTAGCTCAAGTGGTAGAGAAACCATTTTAAAAGGGCTTGAGTTCAAACCCTGGTACCACCAACAGAAAAAAAAAATGTACAGGACATAGTACGTACACCAATATAAAACAAAATTGGAAACCATAGATGGATTAATAATTTGGACAGCACTAAAGAAAGTGTAAGTTCCTCTATTACATACATTGTCAAGATGTATACCAATTTTAGGTGGGAAAATATTAAACACATCATTAATTCATTAATTAATGCCACATTTGAAGGAATTAAGTATTCAATATATGTGATTTTAGGTTTACAATATTTTTTCATTCAGCTTTAGATATTTGGATTTTTTTCTGTTTATATATCTGTATGCAAATAAGTATCTTCATTTGTCTCACGTGATAGCAATACATCAATATGTTCTAATAGAGAGATAAGTGCATTTAATGAAAATAATTGCTATTAGAGTCAAGCCTCTGAGGTCAAGTGAGAAAAATAAAGATGAAACACGCTACAAAAATCACTCTTGTGTTTTGACCTGTGTTTCTAATAGGGAATTATTTAAGTTTAATGTGTTGAGAAGGAGTGATGAATTAACTAAAGGTCAACTTGGAACACCCAGCTGGTTTGAATCAGTATGGCTCTGGGCTTGAAAGACCCACCTGAGGATTGCTGCCAACACTACAAACAGAACTGAAGGGAAAGATCACTGGCCAAGAATTTTTATGGGGGGACCGGGAATGGCTGGTTTTCCTGATGTGATCTTGCCTGTGTCATCAGAGGGGAACTTGGGACTTCACTGTAGTTGAGAATGGCTGCTGTTTTCCTCAAGGAAGCCTTGATCTTTGATCTGAGCTTGGCTTCCTGGTTCCAGTGCAGACCTACGCCTTAGTGGCACAAATCCTCGGTGCAGGCTTCCTAGTTTCACCACCGGCCTTTAGCTCTCTGTGGTACAGGGCTTCCATAGGGAGTAACATGAGGCATTGCCTTGGGCTCTACGCCTTCAGTTGGACTTGTACAGGGTGTTGCTGTGGGGTCCAGTCTCTCTGCTAGATTCTTTGTGTCTCTAGTGTGAGACAAATCCTTTTCACTATTTTGCATTTTACTTTTGGGTGAATAGTATAATATAATCCTGTAAATTATGTATCCTATATTAAATCTTTTCATTCGCAAACCCTAACTACAGTGGGTGTCATCTAACAGTTAGTAAAATGCTTTTGTAGCATCATACCTGAGATATCCTTTGTCTTGAACTGAAATAAAGCACAACGTTTAGCAAAGAAAGGTCCAGTTTTGATAAAAATTATTAGTAGCCAACCAAAACATCCCATTCAAGTATTAACTAAGGCTGCTTTCAAGCTATAACTGAATTCATTGGAAGCCACACAGCGGTTTCCCATGAAAGTCCTAAAATATTTATTCACTATTTTATAGTTTTTAGAAGTTTCTAGTGCCCGAGATAGTATAATACATAGCTTTGGAGAGAGATACTCTTATCTGGAACTAGGTTTTACAGATGAAACTCTGTGATTTACGCTAGTTGTGAAATCCAAATTTTCCCAGGTAAACAATAGCAATTTTTTTTATAGAGTAAAGCATTCTCTACTTTCTCAGTCATTGTTGTGAATATGCACAGTGCCTTACCTACTCTGACACTGCACCGATATCCTGGATTTGTAGAGTCCAATTTGGGGTTCTATCTACTTGATTTAAAATCATAAATCACATAAAAACATCAGTGAAGGGCTTTTTGACCTGGTTGGATAAGCATATGCTCTTCACAATCCAGAAAGTTAAAATTAAACAGGAATGTTACTGTGTTTAAAGAATATGTGTACCAAAACATGACAGCATGAGGGCTGTCTGGCCTAGGACTCTGCCCAGGGTTTTCTTCTGCTTCTCACTTCTTCCATGGAGATAGAATTGCATATGTGTAGACACCCCAGGGCACAGGTGACCTCAGAGTGTTCTGCTGCCTAGCTGTGCTGAAGGGCTAGGATGATCTACATCGGGAGCATAAGTTGCCCTTGGAATTTACACAGTGAAAAAAGTCTCTTAATCTTGATCAGAAGAATCACAAGTTTGGGCACTACCTGGATAATTTACAAAGAGCTTATCTGGCAAAAACACAGAAGAGCTAGCCTTGTAAGAAGGTCTGGACTCAAGCTGTAGTGCTTGAAGTGGTTAAAATAGAAGAATCATAGACTTAACATATATGCTGATCCCCCAAATTCCTCACTCTGTGAAGAGATGTGCTACATACAGAAAGGCTAAGCTATCTACTCTGACATACTGTCTCCTCAGGACTAGCAGCATTAATTTCTCTGAGTACAGGGGTTTCTGAAAGGGAATTATTTTTTCACATAAAGCACATTTGTCAATTTCTGGGGGTACTTTTACTTTTCATGATAGCTCAGCAAAGAGAGTGCCACTAGCCTCTAGTGAGTGGAAGATAAGAATGTTTCTAGAATTCCCAAATGTACAAGGTAGATATCCCAATACATAAATAAATAAATAAATAAATTGAATAAATAGAATAGATGCTCTTTGATATTTGATGAGGTCCCATACCACTAAGTTCTTCATAAATTGAAAATATCATAAGTATAAAATTTGTCCAGCACACCTCATCTAAGAGGTACCACAGCAGAGCAATACAGTACCGTCTGGAGTAGTGGCTGCTCATCTGTGTAATTACAGTGCTAGAGGAGAGCTGCAGCTCACAGCCATTACCCAGCTTCACAAATAACACTGTGTTTCACATTCCCAGCCTGGAAAGATATCAAAACTCAAAGCTGCAAGCGCACTCTGCACTGAGTTCATGTCACGCTAGGCCACCACTGAGTCCACATAGCCTGAGTCAAACCCAGAATGATAAGACATCGTTTTTCCCTTGTTTCAGGTGCTAATGGTGTTGAGGTTTAGATACACTCAGCTAGGATTTTATTAGAAAGGCTGAAGCTCAGGACACTGTGGGCCAATCGAATCTGACACTGCATTGTGAGACAGAGCAGGCTCAAAATGTCAGAGAAGAGTGTCCTGCACAGACTTCCTCTCCACAGAACTGTCTCCTGGACAGACCATGGATTAGGACACACATCAATTATAATATATACTTAAAAGTTCAGACCATCATCTATTGCCTTCGATTACCATGGAATAAGACTAAAAGCTAAGAATAAGAATAAGGAAATATGCAAATATATGATATTTGAACAAGTTCAGAATAATGAATGAGTCATTAAGGAAAATCAAAAAATATCTAAACATCATTTCCAAGTCTCAGGGAGAGGATAAAAATAGAAGCAATGGAGAAGTTATAGCAATCCATACATCAGAAAAGCACAAAGATTTCAAACAAACAACCTAACAATGCATATTAAAGCAAGACAAAAATTAAAGCCAAATTAGAAGGCAAGAAATAATAAAAACTAGATCATAAATATTTGTTTATTTTTAAAAAGTTTATTTATTTATTTATTTATTTAGAGACAGGGTTTTGCTTTGTGGTTCAGGCTGGCCCTGAGCTCAGCCTCAAACTCACATCACAGCAATCCTCCTGCCTCTGCCTCTCGAGTGCTGGCTGGGATTACAGACATGAGCCACCATGCCCAGCACTGTGATATGTGGTGCTCATTGCTGCGGGGCATGAGTGAATCTCCACACCCAGTACTGTATATGGTTACCGTGGAACTGAACACGGGCCCTTGCGCTTGTAAGACAGGCACCAGAACCACTGAGCTAACTCCCTGGCCTGATCATAAATATTTGAAACCATTAATAAGTTGGAAAATATCAGCTAGGGAGGAAGGTTTTTTTTTTTTTTTGTGACACAAAATTTGACAAACCAAGAAAAAAGAGAAAAGTGAAATACATTTGGAAGGGAAATAAAAGTTACACCAACTGATACCAGAGAAACAGAAAAGCTTGTACTACATTGTGGATAAATTATCTCTTAAAGGGACAAGAAAAAATATTAATACATTTCTGACTAAATGTCTACCAAAACTGGATCATTAAGAAATAAAAATATGAGCAAACCCATAACAGTTATTGAGACTGAAATATTTATATTGAGAATGTTTCCTGATGAAAGGTCCAAGATTGATGGTTAAGCTGCTGCATTCTACAAAACATAAAGAAGACTCAATCTATAATCTCCACACTCTACTCCAAAACATTAAAAAAGTAGGAAACTCTACAAAACTGATTCTATAAGACTATCACTACAGTAATCCCAAAGTAAACAAGGACAATACAAAGAAGCAACTAAGCGACCAATACTGTTGGAGAACACTGGTGAATATTGTAACATTTCTCAACAATTTCATCAAATCAATGCAACAATGCATCAAGAAATTTTGTCGGGCGTGGTGGCTCACACCTGTAATCCCAGCACTTGGGAGGCAGAGGCAGAGGATTGTTGTGAGTTCAAGGCTGAGCTCAGGGCCAGCCTAAACTATAAAAGCGAGACCCTGTCTCAAAAAAAAAAAAAAAAAAAAAAAGAAAGAAAGAAATGTGAATATCGTATTTAACTGGAAATTATTCTAGGGAACAAGGATGGGCCAATATGCACAAATCCCCATAGGTAATTCCCATATCAAAGGATCAAAGAACACCCTATGATTGTCTCAACAGATACAAAAAATCATTAATTTCAGTATTCTTTCATGATAAAAACTTTTATAAAATTAGACTTAGGAGGTACATAACTCAACACTGTACCTACTACATATAATAAACCCAGAGTAAACATGAAACTGGCTTGAGAAAATTGCAAAAGATTTCTCTACATTCTTGAATAACAGGACGGTAATTCTTTTTTAAAAATTGAAATCTTTAATGGTACGTTACATATACACATCATGATTGCGCTCAGCAATGAGAATTTGTACCAGTATAGGACACAACTTAATTCTCAGTTTTTTCCCTTTCCCCAGGATGGTATACTCTTGCCAGACTCCTACTCAGTGAAGAGCTTTGGAAATTTTAGTAAAACTAGTCATGTGAAAGAAACAAAGAAATGACATCCAAACTGAACAAGAAGCCATATTATCCCTGTTTGCAAGTTACATCATTTAATATTTAAGAAAACTGAGGGACGGCCCACACAATAGTTAAAACTGATTGACAGGGACAGAAAGGTTGCAGAAAACAAACTCAACGCACAACAGACAGGGACATTTTAATAAAGGAGAAGCAACATGTTGAAAAAGAAATCAAGAAGCAACTCAATTGCTATGAAGAGGTAAGAATATATTCAAACAAGGAAACGAACATCTCTCTAATTAAATTATTAAAACAGCGATAAAAGAGATTTCAGAGCACACACACACACACACACACACATACACACACCACATACATGTCATGTTCATGGATTAGAATAGTTAACACGTCCACACCACCCATGTAGTGGTGTAACCTGTAGGTTTTAATTTAATCTCTATATTTCCCTTAAAACACCAATAACACTTTCCATAGAAACAGAAAAAATATAATAAAATTCATCTGGACTGTGAAAGACCCACAATGAGCAAAGCAATCATAGGAAAAAAACAAAACAAAACACAACAACATAAAGTTGGAGCCATCACAGCAAGGGATGTTGGCAGATAGCAAAAAGTCATAACAATCACACCAGTGAGGCTGTAACATAAAGACCCATATATAATCTCACACGTGGAGCACAGGAGATAAGCAGCAATTAAGTAGATGCAGTCAATGCTCTTCTGACAAAGGTGCTCCAACACATATTGGCAAAAGAACACTTATTTGTTCAAATATACAAGAATATACTCTATACCTTCCTCTGACCAATATATGCATTCATTCAACATATACTAAAGTCTCACATGTCAGATCTAAACCTATGCACCTACCGGAAGAAGGTGGAAACATTTAAAACCATCATGTAGGCTAAGAATATTTGGAGAAAACTACAAAATCAGAGTCAACTCAGATAATCATATCACTTAAAGAAGTTTCTGCACAGAAAAGAAAACAATGACAACAGTTAAAATATAACCTGAAGCATGGAGAAGTGTAGGTGCAAACTATCCATCAAATGAGAGATTCACAAAACATGTGAGGAGTTCAAACAATTTAAGAGCTAGGAGGTAAAAAGTGGTGAGGCAGGAGGATTAGGTTGTTTCCCACATATAGAAGATCATGGTGTACAGAAAATTGTAACATATTTCAAAATAAGTAAAAGTCTCAGAAACTCCTCAATACATATAATTATAGATATTTGGTGATACAGTATTGCTAATGATCTTGCTTGGATTGTATGCATAGCACCAAACCAAATTCGACTCCATCTACATACGTACAAGTAATACAAGTCAATGAAAAATTACATAACATCCAATTAAAATAAAAATTTAAAAAATGACATCATGAACAAGAACATGAAAGAAACCAATGTAAGCTCATCTGTGTGTGGACACTGATGTAAAGGAAGATCTGCTCTGAAGAGCAGGTAGCGACAGAGCTCACCTCTCCTTCTCAAGGGCTAACTCTCCACAGAATGGGTAGTTTCTTCTGCTCTCACACCACATTCTGAGCCAGGTGTTTTCTTTTTATATTTTACCCCCATTCCAGCATAGATTGTTTTCCCCTATTGGAAAATTCCACTTAGGAAAGACTCAGAAAAATTAAATGTCTCTTGTATTGCTATTGTCTTCATATTATGAGTAGAACTTGACTTATCAATTTAGAGAAATAATTTTGAAGGGTGTTTGAAAGAATTGTGAAGGGTGTCTATTGCATCAAAAAAGCTCAGAATTCCTACTCAGACATTGTATGATTTAAAAAATTTTGGAGTGTCCTAGACTGAACCCTCCTGGTTGCCTTTACTCATTTCCTGAATTTTATGAATTAGGTGAAAAACATTTCATAGACAAAATACATCATAGCTTTTTAGAGGATTTCATTAAAGGGCCAGGGCAAAGGGTTACTTTCAGGACTGCCTACTGAATGTCTGGCCTCTC
This sequence comes from Petromus typicus, assembly GCA_004026965.1. Classification (NCBI taxonomy): domain Eukaryota; kingdom Metazoa; phylum Chordata; class Mammalia; order Rodentia; family Petromuridae; genus Petromus; species Petromus typicus. The sequence continues at coordinate 53,251 of PVIR01008284.1, forward strand.
TAAAATGACTCATTCATTGAGGATCACAAAGGCTTTTCTCAGACTAGAAAGTGTTGGGAATGAAAGAAAAGAAATTTCTCTTTTGAGTCTATATGTTTTTATTAATAGACAGAATAATTGTGTTTAGGATAATTCCTTGGATATGTGTGTACAATCTAAGGAACCATTCCAATCCATGTTCAAAGGAGGACATATGTCTGTCACATCACCAGTAGAATATCTCCAGAGGCAGTAGGAAACTTAGTGAGCATTGTGAAAGGTTTCAAAAACACCGTCATGGGTTAGGATACATTTTTTATTCTGAGGATTGGACCCAGGGGCTCAGTGCTCCAGGCAAAGTAGCAAGGCCAGCCCTCATGAACTGAAAACTCTAAGCTATGAGCCAAAATAAAGAAGTATATACACAAACAATCTCATTTTATCTTTACAAGATGATTATGTCAGGTATTTGTCACGTCATGGAATATCACCTAATCAGGAGTGTAGAATCTGCTGTGTTCGATGCACAATCCTGCAGTGATGGAGAGGGGTCTCGAACTCAGCACACTTAGCCGCACATTACATAGGTCCGTTTAACACCACAAGCTCTGCCTGTCTCCTTAGGGGGAATAGTCATTCCCTACTTTCCTCCCTGCCTGATACATACCTCTGTTTTTATTTTCACTCTAATTAAAAAGTCTTGAAAATATTCGTTTAGGATTTACAGTGTGCCAAACAGTGCTAATGAAGAGAAAAATTTTTTTTTAAATGTTTGAGGATCACTATGGATCACTAAAGTTTCAAGTCTTTACATTTTTCTCTCTTAAAATCACTTCCCCTTTTCTATGATTATTTGGTAAAATGTACATTTTCACAAGGAAAAAAAAATCTGCTATCACAACTTGGTATTGAATGAAGATATTAATGAAATATGAATAATCATGTATAGAGATTCTTTAAGTGTTTTCGAGCTCTGAAAATTATCCAGTAGAGAGAGTTACTCTTCTACTTTCTCGACTGAGTCTCCTGAAATCCTCCGCAGTTCTTTTAGTGGAATACCTTCGTCAACTGTTTAGAAGGATATTTTTCAGTGAATATGTGAATTCTATTAACCTTTGGAAAAATCATAACGTGTGTATTTTTCAGGCTTTTCCCCATCTTGGAGCTATCTGTTCGCAGCTTGTCTAGCACGAATCTTAAATTCCAGGAAGACGGACTGTGTTCCTTGTCCGTTGTAAAGCAGCGAAGGGCACAGTGGCCTTTGAGATGCCCCGGGAATTGATGATCCCTGATGTGGCATCCTGGACTGCCACCCACCTCTAATTCATAAACACTTTATTTATTCTCAAGAAATTTTCTTTATTTAGATTTTCCTATTGCCTGTAGGAATCATAGTGTTTAGTAAATATTATTAAGAACATATTCTTTGCTGAGAAATAGTATTTCTGTTAGCTAGATTCCTTGTTAATTAGACCCAAACCTTTCTCCTGATTCTTGATTTAACTAGGTAAGTCATAGCCTCAAAAATATCATCACTATATATCCATATGTGCATGTATATGTATACATATGTATATATTGCTGTAAGAAATGAAATTGTATCTCATAAATTGTGTATATTCTATAGAGTCAACATTAGATTCACTTTTATCTACATTTTTAATTAAACTAGTGATATATATTTACACAGATTCGGGCATTGGGATGAGCCTAGAGAGGATGAAATTCGTATCACAACTGTAAACACAGCATGAAACGGCTTTTTTTCCCTTCTTTTTCTAAATTGCACCAGAGCTGATTTAAAGCAGTCTTCATGAATCATGTTCGTACTGTGTCCTGTTTCTCCACTGACTCGGGAACAGGGGACTGAATATTGCTAGTTCTCGTACAGATTTCACTCTTCTATCTCTCATTTTCCTCTGATTGTACCTGAAAGGTGGAGGTAGATTATTTTAAGATCTTCTCCCAACCTAAACCTAAAAATTAAAATGTATAATCATCATGTAGATCATCAGAATAAATCATATTGAGGATTCCTTTCAGTATATTCTAGGTTACCATTTTGAAATGTATCTAATAAGGCTGAAGATACAGTTAAGAGAGAGTCATATTGCTTTGTCTCCTTAATGTCAATAGAACAAGGAATTACTGGAAGAAAGTATTTTTTTATGAAGGAATTTCACAAGTGATCTGTGGAGAAAGAATTTTACCAAATTCCCTTACCCATATAATTCTGAGTTGCAAGCTGCTAAACATAAGTACCTGGACAAGATTTTGACACAGAATATATGAGAAGGATGCTTTAGCGTGAACTGGATTAGTGTGATTTTCAAATTTGAATTTTAGGAAAAAAATCAAAGAAAGTAATCCTACAACTTCTAGCAATAATCTAAGGAACCTTACTGTAATATCAAGACAATAGTAATAAATTAATTATTACTTAAAGGATATAGTAATTTTGGATAGTTGATATTTTAGTTTCCCTCCATGTATATTAAATTCAAGTTTAAAAAATCAAATAGTGTTAGCAGAAAAAATTGCTAAAGTAAGAAAGTTAAATGAAAGTGAATAAAGTAAGAAAGAAATGTACCTAATAAAAAATATTTTTATGTTTAAACATTGTGCAAAAATTTTCTAAAAACTTTCAATAGAAGAGAAATAATATTTCTATAAATAGAAAAAATAAGCTTTATACAAAAATCTAATAACAACAGTAAATATAGAATTTCAGTGTACCTATAATGTAAAATATATTTATTTATGACCACATTTTTTATTTTGGTACTGGGGATCGAACTCAGTACTTTGTGCTTGCAAGACAGGCACCAGAACCACTGAGCTAAATCTCAGATCCAATGAGCACATTTTTAACCACATTAGAAAAGAATAGAAACAATTATTCAAACATGAAACTTTAGAAAGCATTGCATCTAGTTGTGTTCCATGAATGAACTACTCAATAAGTGTCAGAATAATAATTTGAAAAATATTAGTATTGAAGGATCTGAAGTAAAAAGAGCAAATGATCAAGAATGTATCATTTTTTCTAACTGTAGTACAGAAATTGTTAAAGAATTCTGCAAGAAACATGTATACATTTGAACACAACAAAATAGTTGCAGTCTTGCAATTTAAGATACAATCAATTCCCATTAAAAAGTAATTAAAGTATTACTCTGCCTTAAAAATGATAAGATTGAGTCATTCATACTCAAATGGATGTACCTTGAGGACATCCTCATAAGTGAAATAAACAGGTCACAGGTGTGAAAATATATCTTTTCTTTGGTATGAGAATATGAAGTTGTAAATGAGTTATAGTATGTATAGTTGATATTGTGAAGTAGAAAATATTTAAAGGAAAGAGTGTAAAGGTAAATAATGAGGGGAAAATTAATGTGGTAATAATAAAGAAAAAAGAAAACAAAGATTGTGTATATAGGGGGCGGGGGCCACAGGGCGGGGAGGGAAAAGAGAAAAAAAAAAGTAATTAAAAACACCTTTCTCTCTATAACAATTGTTCCCTCAGATAGCAAAAGAGCTACCTTTCTTCAGTCTTTCTTTCTCTCTTTACTTCATTTGCATTTGCTTCCCCATCATTTTGCTTTATTTCAACTCATCAGAGTTACCAATAGCTGGATCTCAGCACAACAACTGAAGCGTGTGACAGAAGCACAATGAACCACTTAGTTCACCCCACTGACAACTTCCGCTTCAACCAGAACTCCCCAGAATGGCAGGTACCACGGTCTTGTCTTACCTTCTAGGAGGTCTAGATTATTCACGCTCTTTTTCTGACTCCTCTTTTTCAAAGCTCTCCAATGCCAGAGTGCCTCACAGCAGAGAAGGCCTCTACCTTTAGTACTCTTGGCACAGCTGTACTTTGAGTTCACATTCAGACCCGTGGTTGCAAATAAGTGTAAAATATTGACTT